>CM065387.1:36750000-36755000 GCA_033060915.1 Euryodendron excelsum | reverse complement strand
TTCAGGAAACCTAGACTTAGGAAAGGCTTGACTCAACTTGGAAGGTTTAGGAGATTAGGAAAGGTTGGATTTAGGAAATGTTTGAATTAGGAAATGTTCGATTTAGGAAAGTTTCGAATTAGGAAAGTTTCATTTTTGGAAAGTTCCGAGTTGTGAATTAAGAAAGTTTTGGTTTAGGAAAGTTTCAACTTAGGAAAGTTTTGAATTAAGAAAATTTTGAAACTAGGAAAGTTAGAATTAGGAAAGGTTCGAATTAAGAAAGTTTTGAATTTTGAAATGTTTGAAAAAGGGAAATTTTGAATTTGGAAAGTTTTGAAAACAAAGAAGTTTTGAAAATAAGAAAGTTTTATTTTAGGACAGGTTTGAAAAAGGAAAGTTTTCGGTTTAGGAAATGTTTGAATTAAGAAAGTTTTGATTTAAAGGTCTTAAATTAAGAAAATTTTGAGTTTAGAAAAGTCTTAGATTTGGAAAGATGTTGAAGATTTGGAAAGTTTAAAGTTTAGAAAGATTTGGGTTTAGAAAGATTTAACTTAAGAAAGTTTTGAATTTAGGAAGCTTAGAATTTTAGAAAGATTTGAAATTTAGAAAGTTTAGGATTTAGAAAGTTTTAAAGTTCAAATTTTAGAAAGTCTTGAAATTAGGAGAGGCTTGAGTTTAGGAAAGGTTTGAAAACTTAGGTTTAAAAAGTTAAGATTTGAAAAGAGGGTAGAATTAGGAAAAGGTTGAATTAGGAAAGATTTGAAAGTCGAGTTTTAAAATTTAGGAAAGATTTTTGTGTTCAAGTTTTGGAAACTTAAGATTTAGGAAAGTGGAAGTTTAGGAAGGATTCGAATTAGGAAAGGTTTGGGATTTGTTTCAAAAAACGGAGGATTGGATCTAGTTTCCTAAACGGGGAGATTGGATTTGGTTTCTTAAAGAGAAGATAGGATTTGGGTAAGGATTTGGAAAGGGAAATTCTAGAAACCCTAGTTTTGGAAAATTGTAGTTTTGACGTAGAAAATAGGTTTTGGAAACATGTATTGTTTTGATGTAGATAACAAAAGATTTTGGAAACCTAGGTTTAGGGCAAAGTTTGAAAATCATGTTTTTGGAAAGAAAATTAGGGTTTCCTAATTGTGAGTTCTAGGGTTTGGTTTGGGCTCTAAGGAAAGAGTTTTTTTTTTGGAAAACGCGTTTTTGGAAACGAAGGTTTTCTAAAAGGGAATCCTAGGGAGGAGTTTTTTGGAAAGTGTGTTTTTGGAAACATAAATTTTGGAAGGAAATCCTAGAGAGGAAATTTCTAGAAGGAAGATTTTGGAAAAGAGAGTTTTTGGAAAGATTTTTAGGAGAGATTTTTGGAAAGAGTTTTTAGGAAGGTGAACCTAGGGACTGTTTTTAGAAAGAGATTTTAAAGAGAAGGAGTTTTTGGAAAGGAGTTGAAAAAGGGAATTTTAAAAAATGGATTTTGGAAGGGAGTTTTTGAAAACAATTTTGGAGAGGAGAGTTTTAGAAAAGTATGTTGAAAGAGAGATTTTTAGGAAGAGAGATTTAGAAAAAGAGTTTTTAGAAGGTGTAAAAACATCTCACTTTCCTAAAGCGATTCTAGCCATAAGAGAGCTAGAACCACTTTAAGAAAGTGGTTTTGAAAACAAAGTTTTTGAAAAAGAGATTTTGATGCAATTTTGAAAAACAAATTTGAAAACGATTTTTGAAAACAACTTTTTGAAAACGAAGTTTGGAAGATGCAAGACTATGATATGCACAATGCAATTTGGGGTCGTGAACATACAAGGTTAAGGCTTCACCACATAATCAAGGGGGCCAGACCCACGTGGTCTTTGGTTAGACTAGAAGAAAGCCCCCGACACGGTGACTCTCCCATAGTCCAATCCTACACATGGACCGGGAATCCCCTTGTTTCAAGCATGCAAAGAAAGGGGGGGAAAGAGATGGGGGATTAAAATAGAGGAAACCCAAGTGGGTTGGAGAGAGAAGAGAGAGGGGGGAAGTGCAGAAAATTAAATAGGGAGCCTACCTTGTATCTTGTTTATTTTGCGCGTCGTGCGGTCTTCGGTCTTCGGTCTTCGGTCTTGATCTTCACCTTCAGTCTTCAAGGGTTGTCCTCAAGCTTTGGATGACATCTCTTCAAGTCTTCGAAGGGTGGTTGAAGGCTAGTGTATGAGTGTATGGGGGAGTGTATGAGTGTATAGGAGGCTAGGGTTTGTGTATAGTGGCTAGGGTTTGGGAAAACCTATGGAGGCTAGGGTTTTGGAGGTGCTCGAGCTCTGTATATCGAAATATGAGATTCTTAGGTTAAGTTTGTAGACCCCTTTTTACGTTGAACGAGGCTCTGTATTTATAGAGGGAAGACAAACCCGACGCCTATTGCAGTGGCGCCAGGCCAAATTATAGACTGGCGCCACTAGTAGTGGCGCCAGGCCATTTTTTGGCTTGGCGCCACTACTAGTGGTGCCATCCATTTAGGAAACAATTAAGGTCGGCAAGCAACGTATCTTTGACTAGATTTGGGCGCCTGTATTAGTAATTACCATGTAAACTTTAGCCTAGCTTCACTAAGAGTGACTCCGGAAAGTCCGGGAATGATTTGAAGGAGTCGGGAATGACCCGGAAGGCCGGAAAGGAGCAGGAACACTCAAAATAGTGTCCTGGAGGTATTTGACTTGAAAAATGAAGATAAGGTGAGTCGGAAAGGTTGACCGGGCCTTTAGGGGCAAAACGGTCAATCGGACTAGGAAACTGCCGGGGCGAACCCGGATTGTCCCGGAAAAAGACTTGGGATCTGGAAACATTATTTAGAATGTTCCCAGAGATTGCCGGTTTGATTCCCAGGGCCGGCGTGGTCGGAAATGGAGACCGGCCCACCAAGGGTAAAACGGTCATTTTGTACCGGGTTTGCCGGAACTGACTCGGAATGGTCCGGAAAGGTAAAAGAAGGTCGAGAACACTATAAAAAGTATTCTCGGGACATTACCGATTTGATACCCAGAGCCGGTGTGGTCGAAGACGGAGACCGGCCCTCTAGGGGCAAAACGGTCATTTTGCACCGGGTTGGCCGGAACTAACTCGTAATGGTCCGGAAAGGTAAAAGGAGGTTGAGAACACTATAAAAAGTATTCTCGGGACATTACCGGTTTGATACCCAGAGCCGGTGTGGTTCCCGGGGTGTTCGGATGCATTGGGGCAAAATGGTCATCTTGACCGAAAAGTCTCGAAAAGGTCCTAAAGGTAGTTTGGTCATTTTTCACCGAAGTGAGCTAACAAACATGGGTATTGACCTAGGTTTTGAGTGCTTCCGCCACTCGGACGGGGTTGAGTATTTTCGCTACTCGGACGAGGTTGAGTATTTCCGCTACTCGGACGGGGTTGATGATTTGTGAGTATTTCCGCTACTCTAACAGCTTTGTGAGTATTTCCGCTACTCTAACGGTTCTGTGAGTATTTTCGCTACTCTAACGGTTGAGTATTTCCGCTACTCTAACGGTTCTGTGAGTATTTCCGCTACTCTAACGGGTTTGTGAGTATTTCCGCTACTCTAATGGTTGTGTGAGTAGTTTTGCTACTCGGATCGTCTCAAGGAATAAACTGTCTCGAGAGAGGGATTGGAAAGGGGTCTTACCATCTCTGAAGAGACGTGCCTAGATTGGAACCGTCTCGAGGAATAAACTGTCTCGAGAGAGGGATTGGAAAGGGGTCTTACTGACTCCGAAGAGACGTGCCTGGGTTTGAGTGTTTCCGCCACTCTAACGGTGTGAGTGTTTCCGCCACTCTAACGGCTTTGTGAGTGTTTCCGCCACTCTGACGGTTTTGTGAGTAGTTTTGCTACTCGGACCGTCTCGAGGAATAAACTGTCTCGAGAGAGGGATTGGAATTGGAATAAGAAAGGACAATGCCCCTAAGGGCATTTTGGTCATTTTGCCTCTATTTGGGCCTAACGGGCCCACGAAGCGATGGAAAGACGGAATTTGAACCTAGAGGATTAATTTCGATTGGAATATATCCACAATGACTTGAAAACAAGTCTGGATGGAGTGTAGACTGCCGAGCGGTCAAAAATGGGGTGCTTACAGTGATACCTAAAGAATAGGTGTAGGAGGAAGGAGCCATGGAGAGTGAAGGAGAGGAACCCAAGAGAGAGGAGCCCGAGATTAAGGACTCCCAACAAGTAAAGGTGATTGAGAAAGGAGTAATGAAAAGTGATATATCCCATACTCCTCTTCAATAGGAATTAAGCCTTAACATCTCTATTATGCAAGATTCTAGTTTTGTTCTTTATCCTTTACAAACTTGCATGAGTGTTTATTATGATTTGGGGTTCAATAGTATTCATACTTATGGATATTTATTCATTGTGAACTCATTACTCATGGTAAATGGTATATGGCTATATGCACTGAAACACCCTCGATGTGGTGTTGGATAGTCTTCTCTTGTATATTTTGGTAGTGTAGGAGTAGGTAGATAGTTTTTACTTTCTTTTGTTTTGTTTTTTGAGTTCTTCCCTAATTGGGAGGAAGGTGTTGTCCCACCGGGTTTTTTCCATCCCTTTTTCATGCATTCATGTTTTTGTTTCTCTTTGCTTGATGCACTGAGGACATTGCATCATTCTAGTTGGGGGGTGGGAGCCTACTACTCTTTTTGTTTTGTTTTCTTCTTTTTGTTTATATAAAAAATTAAAAAAAAACTACAAATTTTTTTTTTAAATAGTTCTATTCTATCAAACCGTGTTATGCTTTATTAAGTAATTTTCAGGTATTAGTTTGTGATTGATCTACCTTTTGGACACTTGGAAGTCTTCGGTAAATGTTTGATATATCATATGGTTCTGTACTTTGGTTTGTATTTCTCACACTTTTTCATATACTCTTTATGCTTATTGTTACGATTGGAAGTGTTGGAGATTATCTTGAGGAACCATATCTATATTCATGTCAATGTGCTTATGATGTCGAGGATACTTTGAGTCGTGCATTGGACTAAGTTTGAGTCTATTATTGATTCAC
>CM065387.1:36725000-36745000 GCA_033060915.1 Euryodendron excelsum | reverse complement strand
GATGGGGAAGCCCGAGACCCCTTTTCAATTAACGAACATTTTTCGGATGAGCAGCTTTTTCAAATCACTGCCCATACAAGCACAGTGACCCCGTGGTATGTTGACATTGCAAACTACTTCATCGGTGTGTTCCCGACACTAAGGTAAAAAGCATAATTGAGTTCTATCATCCGCAGGCATGTGGTGGGCATTTTTCATCACGTAAAATTGCTGCAAAGATTTTACAAAGCAGTTTCTATTGGCCCACCTTGTTCCATGATGTCCATACCTTTTGCACGTCTTGCGATAGATATCAATGGTTAGGAAGTCTATCTCAAAGGCACATGATGCCTCTTACCCCTATTATTATTCTAAAAGTCTTTGATTATTGGGGTTTTGATTTTGTGGGTCCGTTTCCTAATTCATATGGCTATCTCTATATTCTAGTGGCTATAGACTACGTGTCCAAATGGCTAGAAGCTATCCCGTCGCGTACCAAAGACCATGTTATTGTGGTCAAGTTCCTAAAAGAGTATATTTTCTCTAGATTTGGTACGCCCCGAGCCATCATCAGCGATGGTGGCTCCCACTTCTGTAACCGCCCTGTAGGTCTTTTAATGAGAAAGTACGGGGTGATTCATAAGGGTGGTGCACTTTATCACCCCCAAACACAAGGCCAAGTTGAGTTGGCTAATAGGGAGATCAAACAAGTCCTCAAGAAAATCGTCAACCCTAATCGAAAGGATTGGTCCTTGAGATTAGTGGACGCATTATAGGTATATAGGACTGCATACAAGACCATTCTAGGTTCATCTCCGTATAGACTTGTGTACGGGAAGGCATGCCACCTTCCGATTTAAATAGAACACAAGACGTACTGGGCAATCCGCCAATTTAACATGAGTCTAGATCAAGCGGGTCCTTTCCGACAATTGCAACTTAATGAATTAGAGGATATTAGGAATGACACTTATGAGAACTCAAAAATCTCTAAGGCAAAGATGAAGTTGGTACATGACTAACATATTCTGTGCGAATCTTTTGAAATGGGTCAAATAGTCCTGTTATACAGTTCTTAATTACATTTTTTTTTGGGAAAGCTTCAGAGTCATTGGTCAGGACCTTTTGTGGTGCGCAGTGTCACATCTTATAGTACAACTGAAATTGAGCACCCTAAAAATGAAAATGCGTTTAAAGTTAATGGGCATCGGTTGAAGCCCTACCTTGAGAACTTCGTGGGTAAGGTTGAATGTGTGGATCTTGAGGATCCACCTCCTCTTGATCTTTAGTCGCCTTCCAGATGGCGATTTGTAACTTTTGTATTTTCTATAGACTTTTATCACTACTTCTACTATTTTGCTTTCATCTTTTTAGAGTTCTTTCATTTGTTTTATTTCCTTTTATTCTATTTTATTTTTATTTTCTTTTATTTTTATTGAATCTTGTTTTTCTTTGTTTTGGGTTGTTTTGTTTTCTTTTAGGTTTTTCTTGACCAGTTTCCCTATCTTTCCTTGCGCACATAGAATGGCATCTCTTGGAACCAAGTTATCCAAAAGAGATCATAAACGGAGTCAAACGGAAGTTGAGCGATTTGCAAATTCACGGGAGAGAGCCATGTTCATGGCCAATTTCCATGGTCATAAGGTCCTCATCGAGCGTCGTGTTCACTTGTCAGAGTTTACGGATGATCTTTTGCGAGCTGATTTCCTTCATAGGGGAGGGATTCATATGCTTGATAGAGAAGGGGCTGTTAATGTTGATATGGTTTGGGAGTTTTATGCTTATTTGATTCATAACACTCAGTTTGAGCTTATCTTGACCTCTATGGTGAGGGGCCAGACCATTACCATTGCCAAAGAGGACGTTTATCGTCTTCTACGTATACCATCCACTTGTCATCCTGATTATCTATTATTTCCTTGCTCTCCGCTTACTAGTGAGGAACTTCTTTTGGAACTCTAGTTTACCTCTGTTTCGTGGCAACAGTCTACCATTCCAGTGGCATATTTGAAGCGTAAATACCAGATGCTGAACTTAATAGTTGCCATCACTATCATTCCTGAGAAGCGCTCTGTCACGACTGTACACTGCTCCCGTTGTGTGTGGTTGTACATTATTGGTAAAGGGTGTGTTGTTGACCTTCCTAATCTTATCTTGAAGGCCATTGTGGAGTCCCGTTTATCCTATGGTCCTATGCCCTTTGGTCTTTTGATCGATGAGTTCCTGAAAGCTGCCCGAGTTCCTATTTTGTCTGTCGATACTATTCAGTACTATGGCTATCTGATTTACGGGGTAGACATTTCCTTTGAGTGACCACCAGCAGCTGACGAGTCATCTCGTTCTTTTGAGGAGTTGCGCTCTCAAATTCAAGAGTTAAAGCTGGAGATTAAGGCACTTAAGTCTCGTAATACTATTTAGTTTTGACTCTATGATTTTTCTTGAGCTTTCTAGTGTGTAGGGAACTGGTTTAGTTTTCTTTAGTAGTTGTCTTTTGTTTTATTTTCTTTCGTATTATGGGTCTAAAACCTTCGATCTTCATACTTTACATGGATAATTTTATTATATATCGTGAGTTTGTTTTTCCCTCTGTTTACCCATGTTTAAGGCCTTGAGGACTTGGCCTATCTTTAGTTTGGGGTTTGGTTGGGGGGGGGGGGGGGGGGGGGGGGGGGGGGGAGCTGGAGCTCGGTGTTTTCGCTCTGTTTTAATGTTAGGATGTTTTCATTTTTTTTTTTCTGTATTTTGTGTATTTTCATTAGTTTTTGTTTTGTATTATGTTTTGTTGAGTTGAAGTACAGGCTAACCGTTTGAACGGTAGTGAATGCGTTCTAACAGGACTATTCAAAGAGCGTTCGACAATAGTTTGAACGGTAGCATCTTAAGTTGCATTTGAACGGCCATTGAATAGGTTCCCAGGTTCTATAAATAGGGGCATCCGAAGTTGAGTTCGAACTCAATTCAAACGTAAAACTAGTGAGAAATTGAGTGTTTTCGAAGTTTCTGAGTTAGCAAAGCCTTGCTGGAGCTCGAGCACGAGTCTACATTCGCGCTCCATCATCTATTCCTGCCTTAGGTACTACTCTTGAGCCTTTCTCGTGCACTGTTTTATATTTTTAGAGTATTTTTGTGTTTTAGCTACCTGCATAGTCATGGCTGGTCGAGCTGGCCAGGGCGGTAGAGCTGGTAGAGGTAGAGGTCGGGAAGCGGCATTACCACCTCCCCCAGCATATGATCTTGAGAGGTTCATTAGTGAGGCTGCCTCATATGCTTTTACTGAGACCTAGAGCGCGAGAGGGTTCCCTAGAGAGCAGGAGTTCGCTCTCCATGCTTTTAGGGGTGGCATTTACCGCTGGGAGGAGGAGTTTGTTAGAAGGGAATGGGCTCTATTGGCTCGCTTCTAGGGGTCGTGTGTATTCATGTTGATCACTGAGTTTATGGCGAACATCCGTAGGGCTATTACCACTCCGGGGCAAGAGGTGATTGAGTCGTGGGTGAGATGGCATTAGTTTAGGATTACTCTGAGCATGTTTGCCCAGGTATATCAGCTGCCCAGAGTTGCTAAGGCGCAGTTTAGTTACCCAGCTGAGGGGTCGCCGGATTTTGATGTTATATCCGATGAGGTATGCGTTGAGGGGACACATTGGGTGGGTAAACGACAGTTGCCCGTGGGAGTGCTTACACCATGTTATCGACCATTATTTTTGTTCTCGTGCCACTCACTTCTTCCGATTACGCGTCACACTGAGGTGAGTCAGGCGAGAGCAGCTCTTCTTTGGGCCATAGGTACTCAGAGGTCGATTGATTTGTCAAGATTCATGTTTATGGCATTATACACTGAATATGCATTTCCTAGAGCACAGGGGGCCATTCCCTTTGGTTGTCTGCTCACTTTTGTGATAGAAGAGGCTGGGGTCAGTATTGTCCCAGGATTACTTCGGGTGTAGCAGGTGTTAGCTATTGATGCATCGAGTGTTAGATGTTCGGAGGGACATTTACCTCCCCCACCAAAGCAACAACTGGAGAGCAGGCAAAGGGAGCTCAGCCTGCACAGTAGCTAGAGGAGCAGCAAGGTTAGGTACCAAGTATACAGCTTCTGTTAAAGAGTCTTGAGTAGCAGTGTCAGACTTTGGCAGCTTAGGGAGTTATTTTAGAGCAGTAGAGTCAGGCCCTTGTATAGCAGGGACTTGTGCTTGAGCTGATTGAGGCTGCCTTGGTCGAGAGAGCAGTTATGTAGGACTAGCATACTGAACATGTTACAATGTTAAAGGGTCATATCCGTGCCTAGCAGACCACCCTTGATTAGATGATGGTGTTAGTTCGGTGTTTGGATCATCGGACGCATCCACCCCTAGCTGGGGATGACGAGGATGACTAGGGGTAGAGTTGAGATACTATGATTGTTCATGTTCATATCATCTTTTGGATCTCAAACTCGTTTTGCACATTAGTGGATACATGTTTTGTGTTATTTTGTTCATGTGCCAATATTTTGTTATCTTTATTTATTATGCTTCAAACCTAGTCATTTTTTATGGATTGGTCTCAGGTGTGGCAATTTGTTGATTACTCTTCAGACATTTGAGTTCTTCGGTACAAGTTTGAGTATCTTATGGTTGGGTTATCATGGTTTGTATCTTTAGCACATTTATCAGTATTTATAGTGTTTAGTTTATGTTTATGATGGATGTGTTAGAGAGGATTTCTAGTGAGAACCATAGTTATATTCATGCTAATGCAATTACAATGTTGAGGATATTTGAAGTCATGTGTTGGATTAATTTGAGTTATGATTGATTCACCTTTATATCTGTGATGCAATGCAAGTTTTTGGCATAAACTTGTTATAAAAGAGAGTTTACACTGTGATGCACTATCAGTTGTCTGATGTTTTGATTTTTCTTCCTTATGCATGCATGTCCTTATAAGGTGGAGATTTTATACCTTGTGAGTTTTAGAGCCTATTTATCACCTTTTGAGGGTTATTTACATTTACTCAAGGTTATTTTATTGATCTTTCATTCATTGAATAGCTTCATTATGCTTGATTTTGGTTTACATATTGAGTATTAGTTGGATTTATTGACATTTCATACACTCTTGAAGTTTTGATTTGATATGGTTTTTGAATTATAAAAGTAGAGGCCATCTCGTTCCATTGAATCATTTGTGTTTATGTTTCTTTCTCGATATTCGTATACACATGGGATTAAAAGGGTGCCAATACTAAATTCCAGAGTTGGTGCATTGCTTATATATTTGTGAAGTTGAAAGTGTATGAAGTTGATAAGTAAAGAAACAAAAAAAAAAAAAAAGAAGAAGAGAAAAAAGAAAAAAAAATTCAAATGAAAAAGAAATGAAGTTGAAAAGTCTAAGATTATTGTAAAGTTGGGAATTAGGAAGTGCGTGTTTATTATCCATCATGTGTAGTGCGCAATGCATATGTTGAGTTTCGTTATTTCTTCTTCTGTTCCCATGCTTGGCTCTTCTTTCACATGTTCGCAATATTTGAAATTACATGAATCTTTAATTCAATTATATATAAGTTATCAGTGTCAGTTCTCTAATGATGCAAAAAGAGTAAATATTCTTTCATGAAGCTATGCCAAATTGATACACCTATCGCTTATCGGTCTTTGTTGATTATGATTGCTCTACTTGCATATTTTGTACATTTACTTTTATAATGAGCTTTCCATTAAGGGACCCTGAGTGTTCATATTCATAATTGAGGGTATGCTTGGTGAGATTTGGATCAAAGCATAAAGGATATAAATGTGTGAGTTTGAGACATTAAAGTTAATACTATGGGTAGTACATTTTAATGTAATTTCCTTTCTTTAATGCTTTTATTCCTTTACCTTGCATTAGGTCATGATTTAGGTGGATTGAGAGAGACTTGAAGGAGGTTAATACGTGCTTCATATGTCTATACTATCATATCGACATTGCATGAATAGACGTTTGGTGGTATTCATCACTACAACCCTCACGAGACACCACTCGTCCACTAGGGGTAACCTAGGGGCTTAAAGGCTTGGTGCATCTGTTAAATGTACTCGTGACTTCCACGAAAGTAGAGATAGGTTCTTAGTTTTAATGTTTTGCTAGGGACGAGCAAAAGCTTAGTTGGGTGGGTGTGATTGTACTATAAAAGTGCAATATATATGTCTTAATTAGCTAATTGTTAGTTTTATATTATGTTTAATTGTGTTATTTTAATCCTAATTCATCACTAACTTAGTTTTGTGTTAATTTTAGGATTCCTAGTTTAAAAGGGACAAATTGGCGCTGAAACAGAAGGGCATTCGAATGGTACAGATAGGCGTTCAAACGATATAAGGAGAGTTCGAACGGTACGTTGAACAGTCTCACGTCAAGTTCAGGTTCGAAGTGCGTTCGAAAGATTCAGAGAGTAGGGTTTCCTGTTCAAAATGCGGTTGACGCAGTGTTCGAACGGTCTCCCGTGGCGTTCGAATGGTGGCCGAGGCGTCCAAACAGTTACGCGATCTTGCAAAGACTTAAAAGCCTATATAAGCTAGGATTGTGGTGTATACTAGGATTCGCTATTTTTTTAATAGTTTTTAGGTAGCAACAGCTGTAGATACAGTAATTCTTCTAATTTATTTCAAGATTTTTCATAGTTATTCACAATTCCTGTAATCAGATTCTCAGGTTTGCAATCAATACATTCAGTTTATATTTATACAACTTGTTCTTACATTATGAATATGAGTAGCTGAACTTCTTAATCTCGGGATCAAAAGAGAAGATCAATTGAATGTTTTAGATGAATGAAGGAGGTATGTTTTGATTTTAAAGTTAAATCTTCTAGTTTTTCTCTCTTCATCTTCTTTGTTCAAGAACTTTTGAAAACTTGGACATTTGATTATGCTCGGTAATGTTTATGGGTGAATTTATATTCAGTATATGCGTTGCTCGAATCGATGGTACTCGTCCTTAATTAAAACAACCTAAATTATTCTAGGAGTTGAAGTTTTGAAGGATATTTGTTTTTACCACTAAATATTCCGAACTTGAGATTCGCGACGTAGTCGAAAGGTTTGAGTTATCGAAATATCTCTTTCGGAATTCCAAAAGATGCAATTGATTGGAACAGATGATCCCAAGACCTTTTTTTATTAATATTTAAATTTACATTGCTTTTCAATTAATTACTCTTGAATTTGAATTAGTTTAGACAAATACACCATCTCAAAACCATCAGTTTTTTCCTTTCCTTTTAGAAGCAAGTTGTAAGATTTTTTGTGAGCACCTAAGTGAAGTGTTTTAGTACTAGTGGTTTTGTATAATTTTCTCCATGTGGATCGACCTCATTCTCACGAGTTATACTACTCTGTCGTCCTACACTTGAGATATCTCGAGCATACATTTGGAGGCTGAGTCAGAAGTCTAGTCTTTCTGTCCCACTCATGAACTTTGCAATTCAGTATGTTTTACCTCTGAACTCAAATCTTCTACAATGTTGTCGGGGTATGAGATGATTGCATCTGAGAATTGTTGGTCTTTCCCAGTTTGGCAAGCGGGTGTCATTTCGAAGGTTGCTGCCTTCTTGTGGCTGGCTCTTCAGGGTAAGGTGCTCACTTGCGACAGACTTACTAGACGTGGGATTAGAGTTCTGAGTTGCTGCTACTTGTGCGGCAAGGAAGATGAAAGATAAGGATAACGCTGATTTAGTACACTTCTTTATGCAACTACCAGTTAGGTAAGGAAGATCATGGGGAGTCCTAAACATAAACCCTTGTCTTGAAGATAATTTGCTTCTTCAATTACCTATACCTTGAATTTCATAAAAATCCAGAATCAGAACATGCATAGAAATTTCAAACGAGTCCGAATCTTATGGTTTGGTTTCTTCAACATACTTCACAAGTTGTATAAAAACTACAGCAAAAGATGTATAAGATTCAATAATCAGTTGCTACTTTTGGGGATGTGGACTGATTTGAAACCAACTATAATATTCGAAATTGGAAATCAAAACTATTAATTATTATAATAATTTCACTCCAAAAAAATGTCTCCATCCTATTCCTTCTTTTCCCTTTCTTAAAGATTTTCAAAATATGGAGATATTGCTAAGGACAGCTCTTTGCAGTCTATGAGATCCCGTTCATCTTTCCTGCAGATGGCCTGTGGCATCTTCCAGAGAGAGAAGGGACAAAATTCACAGAAATTACACCTATAGAGCTTAAAACCATACTTGATCTCATTGCTGACATTGAGTTTGTAAGGTTGGAAGTTGAATGGCTTCATAAAAGGTTGGATGATATTTATGAGACGAATCTGCTATTTAAGGGCTTTTCTTGGGTGAATGAGGCGAAGACAAGAAACAATAACGCAGCTAAACACAAGAAACTAATAACAGCAGCTAAACTAATGGAGAGGAAAAACAAGGCTGAAATGCTAATGCTACAAGAACAATTGGTAAACCTATAACTTAAAACCATGCTTGATTGCTGACATTGAGTTTGTAAGGTTGGAAGTTGAATGGCTTCATAAAAGGTTGGATGATATTTATGAGACGAATCTGCTATTTAAGGGCTTTTCTTGGGTGAATGAGGCGAAGACAAGAAACAATAACGCAGCTAAACAAATGGAGAAGAGGTGGAAGGCTACAAGGTAGAAATGCTAATGCTACAGGAGAAAATCTCTTTGGCAGAGGACAAACTGGCTGTAATGAAAACCGAGTCTGAGAAGATCGTTGGAACAACCTTCGACACAAAGACCAAAGTGAAATGTTTTTATCAAAGGTCATTGTTAGATGGTCTACTCTCTCTCTGTCTCTCTCTCTCTCTAGGAATGTTGTGCCTCTTGGGATTGGGCTTTCTGGCTTTCATGATGGTGCGCTGGCAGGGTGGCTAACTGACCTACTAGGAGCAGACTGGGATTCCCTCTCCCTGCAGGTATTCTAAATGGTTATTGTTTATGCTCGTATAGCATAAAATATACAGTAGCTCAATCTCAGGCCACCTTATCGTCTTTCAAGGCCAAATATTTGGTAGCTCCTTGATCACCGAGATGGTATTCATTTCTTTTTCTATATTCATGATATGCAAAATGTTATGTTGGCATAGTTACAAGATAAGTTTCTAGTCATTTACTTGCAACTCAGCCACCCTTAGCATAGCTAGCAACAGTGCAAATTTCTTATAGCGTGTGACAATTTTTGGTGCCAAAGTTCTTGTAAACATAAATGACTCCCACTCAAATGAGATAACTATCATGATCAAGTGACTTCATGGAGGTGAGAAATTCATACAAAAACATATGAATGGAAGATGTCATCCTTGAAATCAAAACGTTACTCAACCAACTAGATTGGTTGGATCCGTCATATATAACATTGATTCATGTCATACCATCTTGCAATCCTAGAAATAGATCCGTCCATCAACCATTCAACACATTTCAATTCCAATGATCAACTCATAGGCCTAACTTAGCTCCTACAAGAGCAAAATAACATTAACAACAAAATGCTATAGGAAATTTGGATGCATACCAAAAGCCCGCCTCAATGACTACGTGCACTTCTAGTTTTTCCCCCTTTGGACCATTTTAAATCTTTATCGAAGGAGAATACTACAAGCAACGTAAACTGTGATCAAGCAGCTACCAAATATTTATCCTTGAAAGACAATTAGGTGGTCTTAGATTGAGCTACTACATGTTAGCAGCATTTGAATCCAAAGATTTAATACCAATCACGACATATATAAGTAGAATGCTTTTAGTAAACTTAGAAAAAATCTGTTAAGAATGCATTGCGTAAGTCATATTTCAGCAAAAAAGAAGTTCCAGAAGGTCATCTCGCAAACATCATTTGTTTAAACCAAATGGCTTCCCATGTACTAGAAACAGTTATATTGAACTATGTTCAGGACAAGCACAGAAGTTGTTTAAGAGATAGAGAGTGCATTATAGTACATCTACCAATTACCTCTGATAAAAACATTTCACTTTCGTCTTCATTTCCAAGGCAATGCCAGGGATCTTCTCAGACTAATATTTCATTACGACTTGCATGTCCACCACCAATGAGATTTTCTCCTTTAGCATTAGCATTTCTCCCTTGTACAGCCTTCCACTTCTTTCTCCATTTGTTTAATTGCTTTACTATTTCTTGTCTTTGCCTCCTTCACCGAAGAAAAGCCCCTAAACAATAGCTTTGTCTCAAAACATCATTCAAACTGTTATGAAGCTATCCAACTTCTAGCCTTATGAATCCCATGTCAACGATGAAATCAAACATGGATGTGAGCTCCATAGGTGTAATTTTTGTAAATTATGTCCCTTCTACTCTCTAGAAGATGCCACAGGTCATCTGCAGGAAGGATGAACGGGATCTCATAGACTGCAAAGAGCTGCCCTTAGCAATATCTCCATATTTTGAAATCTTAAAGAATTGGAAAAGAAGGAGGAGAATGGAGACAATGAAAGTATTTATGATTATTAATAACTTTGACTTCTATTTTCATAAATTACTGTTGGTTTCAGATAAGTCCCCATCCCCAAAAGTATCAACTGATTATTGAATCTCGAATCTCGTACGTCTGTTACTGATGTGTGAAGTCTGTTGAACCTTTACTAGTTGAATAAAGCAAACCGAGTGGACTCGTACATTAGTATACCTATTGGAGCTTATCTAGCACATCATCTTAATAAGTCTAGGTCCTACTCAATGCTTTCAATCCCCTTCCCACATCCTCTTCTCAGTTCTACTCTTTGGAAACCTACACTGAGAACTTCAGAAGAAGGAAATAAGAACGCAACACTTTTCCAGGAAAGCCCTCTACTCAAAATATTATCAAAATTCAAGAAAATGCTTCGTTGATCTCCAAGTGGCATCCTCTGGAAATGAGTTGGGCCATTGCACAAGATTTGTGGGACTGCACGATTATGCCCTTTTAACGATTCATCGACCCAATACCGTTATTGGTTGAAGTTGTATCTAATCCTCTGTAACTATCTGTAGGAAATTTTGTTTAGGGAGCTATCTGCTGACCAAGCTTCTTCTTCTTAAAGTAGGAAACTTGGAAAACTGGGTCAATGCGTGAGGCCTCTGGCAATTCCAGCTTACACACAGCAGGTCCACCATTTTTGCCTATACGAAAGGGGCTGAAATACTGCAATGCTAGCTTCAGTAATTGCACAAGGCCAGAAGTTTGTCAATAAGTCAGAAGACGTATGTAAACAAAGCCGCTTTCTTGGAATTCCCTCTCAGTACTATACTTGCCCACCACTTTTTTCATTCGATGCCGAGCTTGGTCCAATTTCTCTTTTAATAGGCGGATAACAGCCACGAAGTTATTGACACACTGATGCAACAGTGGAGTCACCAGAAAGAGCATATGGAAGGATAAGAAACGAAACCCCATGAGCAGTCATTCTTTCTGCACTAGATTCTCAACATCTCCAAGCTCTACTCCACTTTCTTGCCACTCGTGTTCATTCTGAAATAGCAGCTCAATCTGCTCCAGAGATTTTCATTTCGTTTCTGGAACGAATGCGTAAGCAAATGCAACTGAAAGGGTTGAAATTGCTGAAAAGATGAAGAAGGTTACAGCCAATGAGATTGCACGGGCAACAGAAAGAAAAGACATTGTAACCAGTGGTTAGGTAAGCAATACAATTAGGGATTCAGCTACTGGTGGTAAGATGTTTACACTGTTTGTGGATAACCTACCATCTGGTATGTATAACATTTGGTTACGAAACATATTCTCAAAATATGGAAGGGTGATGGATGTCTTTGTCCCGAGAAAAACTAGAAAGACTTCAAACACAAGATATGGGTTGTGAGGTATGAATCAAGAATGGAGGCTAAAAAAGCCATGGGTATGCTCAATGGTATATGGTTATTAAACAAACAACTAAAGGTGAGCTTTGCAAAATATGGAAAGGATACGGGGGGGTCAAGATTGACGATGGGAATTGGAGCAATAGGAAAGCAAGGATTCAACAAACAATAACATTAGATTATTAATGAAGCTCGTAGGGATGTTAGAATATTCAAAGAAGTGGTAACTGCTTCTAAAGCACAGAATGTATCAAAAGGGCAAAGTGGACCAACTGATGACGTGAACCATCCTACACATAATGACCAGATAGTGGCTGAGTTAATTGGAGAGGAATGGTTACAGAATTGTGCAGCAGCTTTTGTCAGAGATTTAAGAATAATTCATTTGATTGAAGAGGAATGTGGACGGAGGGGGTTCACTGCATTAGAGTGAAACCACTTGGGGGGGGGGGGGGGGGGGGGGGGGGGGGGGGGGGGGGGGGGGGGGGGGGGGGGGGGGGGGGGGGGGGGTGGGGGGGGGGGTTGTTGGTTGGTCTTACTTTAATTCGAGGATGAAAGAGAGAAGAAAGCTATGGTGGAAGGGGCCAGAGGGTGGCTCGATCAATGGTTCAAAGCAATTTACGATTGGTCATATAAGAATTTTAATACCACAAGAAACTGTTGGATATCAGTGAGAGGGGTGCCATTACATGCATGGAATGAAGATACAGTGGGCGGTGGTGCTATCTGTTAATCATCGATCCTCCAAGAAATTGATACTCGAGTGTGGTAAAGTCCTAATCCAAATGGATTCGCTGAACAAAATCTAGGATTCATCCACACTGAAGGTGAGTAAATGGTCATACACGATATCTGTCCTCGAAGAGGTTGTTCAACTTAGCTACTACAAGTGCAAGTGTGCGTTCAAGTCCGTGGCTTCACCTCTATGCAATCAAAGGAATGGGTCACTGGATAGCAAGCCTCGCCCGATTCTAAGCAAAGTGCAACAAGATATTCGAGCCATCAAAAAGTTGCAGTAGAATAAGGTACTAATGCACAGTACCAGGAGCACAAAGATGGTGATAAGATGGAGAGTGACTTATGTTGATTCAGTGTCTTGATTTTGATGATAACCAAACCTTATGTTAGTTTTTTAATGTCTTTATTTAGTGTGCAAAAAAATTAAAAATAAATCAAAGATTTAATAACTTCTTGTATATCAAAGATTATGGCATAACAAGAAAGCTAATGCACAACAAGCTAAGGATGAGCAATGGAGAAGAATTGCATCTATTCTAATATCAATCCAATAAATTGATTTCGAAGGGATTGAAGGTGCTTCAAGAAAAAATCATCAAGCTTTTGGAAGATATATTGGAGATTCAAGAATATGGTCTTGAAGACATCAAAGGTTGTTCAAGTTTGATCAACAAAAAAAAAATTCTATCCAAAATTGAATTGGAAATCCTTCAAGTAACTACACTTGACTGAAGATCATTTAAGAGTTTCTTGATACCCCAAAATGAACAGCGCTTGAAGAACTTGAATTATCTGAAGAAAATTAGCTAAGAAAAGCATAAAAGATAATATCTGAGTTCAAGGAGTCGACATATGAAACCAGAAGGCAAGACTTGAAGAATGCACTGCAGGTGTTGACACATAGGTTCAACGTATTGACACATGAAGACAGGGGGCAAGGACAAGCATGATATGTCGACACCTCAAGACTATGTGTCAACATATGCAAGCTAATGACGAAATAATAGCATGATGTGTCGACACCTAAGTCTAACGGCTATATTTTTAAATGTTATATTGGTCTGATCTCGCATTAAATGAATCCCCAACCACCTCCAACAACTAAAATTGATGAAGGGGTTTATATAGAAGACTCCAAACACATTTATTGATAAGAGATACAATATTCTTCTAACATTTGATGATGTTGAGCTGAACATTCCTTACACATCAGAATATTTCCTTTGTCCTCAAGGGTTGGCATTTAGTGAGCTATTCAATTCTCATCTACTCTTCATAGAGAGTGTGTACTTCAATTGTATATTTCCTATACACTTGTGAGTTAGAGTTTGAGTGTTTTTAGTTTAAGAAAAACACTTGTATAAGTTGTCGCACCCAGATTTTTCACACTTGAGGAATACTCATACAAGCAGAAAAAATACTGTACTTTCTCGTTAGAACTCATCCTACTAGAAGAATGAGTGCGACTAGGTTTGAATTGAAAATTTAATTTGAGTAAAAGGCTTTCGAAAAATATTTGGAGTCGCCACCTAACTTGATTAAGTTGAATTAGGTTAGCTAAAAACTAAGCACAATCCGAGAATTACACTTAGGGTTTTTGAAAATAATTTTTTAAAATACTTCCTGAAGAGAGGGTTTTTAAGAAAATAGGTTGTTTGGCAACCTTTAGAAAATATTTAAACTCTTTTTTTTTTTTATAAAATAACTCCATTTGGTCTTTGAAAACAGTAATTCTAGGTTCGGAGATTGGTTACGTATAGGGAAGACGCACTAAGTCATCACCCTTTCCCGCCTTTGCGGTACCTATATGTCTTTTCACCCTAAATTTACTCATTAGAGTCTTCGATTAATATGTGTCCAAAACTATCCACTTTGAAAATAATGTTTAAAAGAATGATACATGATATGCACGTGCAACAAAAGAGAGTTTGAAAATAGATTTTGAAATAGATTTGAAAAGACTTGATTTGATTTTAGAAAAGAGATTTGAAAAGATAGACTAGAAATTAGAAAGTCTTAGAAATTACAAATAGAGAATTGAAAATAGATTTTTGGAATTGGAAGTTTGGAAAAGTTATGGAATTAGAAGTTTGAAAAAAGTTATGACTGCACCCGTAAGGGTTGCCTACGTATCCCTTTCGAAGAATCAGGTTAGTTGTAGTTCGGACAAGAGTCTGATAGAAAATATAAGGTTTGATTTGAAAAAGAGATTTTGATTTGGAATTTGGATTGGAAGATTAGGAAATTGAACTTTGATTTGAAATTGACTTTGAAGATTTGAAAAGATTGGTTTTGAAAAGCTTAGTTTTAGGAAACCTAGACTTAGGAAAGATGGAACTTAGGAAAAACTTAAGGCTTAAGAAATATTGGACTCGAATGTTGGACTTGGAATATTAGAGAAGTTGAAATTTAAGAAAGAATGGACTTAGGAAAGGTTCGAGTTAGAAAAGTTCCGTTTTAGGAAAGTTTCATTTTAGGAAAGTTTTGGTTTAAGAAAGTTTCATTTTAATAAAGGTTTTGAAATAGTAAAGGTTTCGTTTTAGGAAAGATTTTGAATTAGGAAAGTTTTGAATTTAGAAAGTTTTAACTTAAGAAAGTTTCAAATTTCGAAAGTTTTGGATTTGAAAATTGAAAAGTTTAGAATTTTAGAAAGATTTTAAGTTTGAGTTTTAGAAATTCTTGAAATTAGGAAAGGTTTGAGTTTAGGAAAGATTTGAAGATTTAGATTTGGAAAGTTGAAATTTGGAAAGGGATGGAATTTAGAAAAAGGTTAGAATTAGGAAGGATTTGGAATTTTAAAGTTTAAGTAAAGATTTAAAAGTTTAAATTTTGGAAACTTAAGATTTAGGAAAGTATGAGATTAGGAAGGATTGGGATTAGGAAAGATGTGGTTTAAGAAAGATTGGGATTCCTATTTCCTAAAACAAAAAATTGGATTTGTTTCCAAAAAGGTGTTTTGATTTTATTTCAAAAAATGGAGGATTGGATCTAGTTTCCTAACTTGGGAGATTGGATTTAGTTTCTTAAAGAGAATATTGGATTTGGCATGGAATTGGAAAAGACGAAGTTTCAGAAATCCTAGATTTTGGGGTAGAAAATATGTTTTGGAAATTGATATTTTTTATGTAAAAAAAGGAGGTTTTGGAAACCTAGATTTTAAGGCAAGATTGAAAATTATGTTTTAGGAAAGAAAATTAGGGTTTCCTAATAGTTGGCTGTAGGGCTTGTCTTGGGCTTCAAGAAAAGAGATTTTGGAAAGTAATTTTTTTTAAATAAAAGGTTTTGGGAAAGGGATTTTAAAAAGAAGTTTTTAGAATGCACGTTTGAAGAGAGAATTTTCGAAAAGGATTTTTGGAAAGAGTTTTTAGGAAAGAGATTTTTGAAAAGAGTGGTTAAGAAGGAAGCTTATGGAGTATTTTAGAAAGTGAATTTTGAAGAGAGCTTTTTGAAAGGAGTTTGAAAAGAGTTTTGAAAAATAAATTTTTGAAGAGAATTTTTAGAAAGCAATTTTTGGAAAGGAGATTGGAAAGAGTTTTTAGAAAATAAATTAGAAAAGAGACTTTTAGAAAGAGAGATTTGAAAATAGAGTTTTTGGAAAGTCCATAAAAATATCTCATTTCCTAAAGCAATTCTAACTATAAGAAGGTTAGAACCACTCTAAGATAGTAGTTTTAAAAATAACAAGGATTTGAAAATATGGACCATATATGTCACTTTAAATGTAACACTTTTCTAAAGCAACCCTAGCCATGGAAAGGCTAGAATCATCTTAAGATTGTGATTTTGAAAAGAAGTTTTGAAGAAGAAAATTTTAATGCAAGTTTTGAAAATGATTTTGATGCAAGTTTTGAAAAACAAGTTTAAAAAATAAATTTTAAAGAGATGCAAGATCATGATATGCACAATGCAAGTTGGGGTCGTGAACATACAAGATTAAAGGCTTCACCTTATAACCAAGGGAGCCGAACTCACGTGGTCTCCGGTTAGACTAAGGGAAAACCCCCAACACGGTGACCTTCAATAGCCTAATTCTAAACATAGACCGAGAAGTCCCTTGTTTCAAGCATGCAAGAAGGGGGGGGGGGGAGGGGGGGGGGGAAGAAAATGGGGGATTAAAATAGAAGAAAACCTAAGTGGGTTCGAAGAGAGAAGGGAGAGGAGGAAGATGCGTAAACGTAAATAGAGAGCCTACCTTGTATCTTCTTTTACTTGCTTAGTTTTTGTTCATTTTGTTGTTCTTGCTTTGCTTCGGTCTTCGCCTTGATCTTCAAGAGCTTGCTTGGATCTTAAAAAACTTTAGATTTACAGCACTTTAAGTCTTCAATGGAAGCTTTGGAGGCTACTGTAGGAGTGTATAGGGGTGTATGTGAGTGTATGGGAGCTAGGGTTTGTGTGTAGAGACTAGGGTTTTGGAAAACCTAAAGAAGAATAGGGTTTAGGGAGGCTACGAGCTTTGTGTATCGAAGAGGAGAGTTTTTAGACTGAGTTTCCGGACCCTTATGCTAGAAGAAGCTCTGTATTTATAAACAAAAGAATGACCTGACGCCTATTCCAGTGGTGCTGGGCAAAAAATCCTTCTAGCACCATTAGGAGTGGTGCCAGCCACTTAGGAAAGTTTTAAGGTCGGCATGTAATGTATCCTTAGAAGATTTGGGCACCTGTACTAGTGACTACCATGCAATTTTTAGCCTGACTTCACTAGAAGTGCCTTCAAAAGGTCTGTGAATGATTTGAAGGGCCAGGAATGGCCCGGAGGGCCGGAAAGGGCCTGGAACCCTTAGAATAGTATCCCGAGGATAGTGGATTTCAAAAATGATGACATGATGTGTTGGAAGGGTCGACCGGGCTATTAGGGGCAAAACGGTCAATCGGGCCGGAAAGCTGCCGTGATGGACCCGAAATATCCCGAAAGAAGACTTGAGACTTGGAAACATTACTTAGAATGTCCCAAGAGGTTACCAGTTGATATCTAGAACCAGTGTGGTTGGAAGAGGCGACCAGCCCACTAGGGGTAAAACGGTCATTTTGCATCGAGTTTACTGGAACTAACTCAGAATAATCTGGAAAGGTAATAGAAGATCGGGAATACTATAAAAAGCATTATCGGGAAGTTATCGATTTGATACCCAGAGCCGGTGTGGTTCCCTAGGCGCTCGGATGCCTATGGACAAAATGGTTATCTTGACCGGAATATCTCGAAATTAGCCCAAAACTGACTAGAAGGCACCTAATCATGTCGGATTGCCTTTAAGACAATCTTGGAAGAGTGGACTTCTCGTTTTGAGAACGTAGGTACTTTTTCGAGAAACGTGCCAAAAATGGCCCTAGGGGTAGTTTGGTTATTTTTCACTGAAGTGGGCTAGCAGGCACTGGTGTTGACCTGGGTTTTGAGTGTTTTGGTCACTCTGACGACGGTCCTGTGACATAGGGGTTTGTCAGCAATTCCCTATATCGGCCTGTTTACTAGTGTTTCCGCCACTCTAACGGTTGTGATGTTTATGAGTATTTCTGTTACTCTAACAGGTCGTGATCATTCCAAAGACTGTCTGATCTTGGGAAGTTGCTAGGTAGACTTAGCACCTGAGGAATCAACTTTTTCAGAAGGTATGCCAAACAGACATTTCTTCATTGGCGGGCTAGCAGGCGCCAAAGGTGGATCATTTTACCATCTCAAGGACTTGGGGTCTCGTCTCAATCGACGAGTTTGAAGGGACTTACCGTTCCGTAGAGTTATCTCGGAAACGTGTTGGAAAATGGACTTAACATCTCGAGAAATTAACTTTCTTGAAAGGAGTGTCGAAGTGGATTTGGAATTGGAATTGGAATTGGAATTAGACTGGAATTGGATCGGAAAAGGAGACTTACCGTCTTTGAGAAGATGTGCCCATTGGAATTGGACCGAACAATGCCCCCAAGGGCATTTTGGTCATTTTGCCTCTATTGGGCCCGTGCAGCGATTGATAGACAGGATTAGACTTGAAAAATTGAGTTGACTCAGAATATGTCTATATTGACTTGAATACAAGTTTGGACGAACTGGAGACTGCCGAGCGGGCAAAAATGGGGTGCTTTCACAAGTTTAAGAAATCTTAGACAAAATTCTTAAGATATTGAAGCTTAGGTGTAAGCTTCAAGGAGAGTGACCTAGGCACTTTAACTAGCGTCCATCTTGTAATTGGATATTGCATAATGAAAGAAGACTTCAAGGAGATCTTGGGGTAAGGACGTAGACCACAAGTTGTGCTTAAACTTCAGTAATTCTTGGTGTCTCATTTTGTGCTTTGCTTTCATTTCTTGCTTGATTATATTGCATTGCATAAACCTTGAATTACTGTTACATTGTTTAGATTAATTTTAATTAGTCTTAACTGCAATTAGTTTTGAAAAACCCAATTCACCCCCCCTCTTAGGTTACCTTTTGGGCCAACAATTGGTATCAAAACTTGTATTCCTTTATTTGGCTTGATATCCTAGGAATTGATCCATAACAACCAATTTTGGAAGCTCTCTAGGTGATGGTTAATCCACTAATAGACCTCCTATATTTAATGACACTAATTACAATTATTGAAAAAATAGAATGAGAATATATATACAATCTGTTGATTATAAGTTATGGAGAATTATTGTAAATGATCTCAAAACTCCTACAAAGAAGGTTAAAAGGGTTGAAGTTCCTAAATCCGAATCTGAATGGGATGAAGATAATTTGAAATTTTTGCAATCTAATGCTAAAATCATAAATATTTTATATTGTGCTCTTGATCCTAATGAATTCAATCGCATTTTTACTTGTGAATTAGCCAAGAAAATATAGGATAGACTTGAAATAACTCATGAGGGTACCAATCAAGTCAAAGGAATCCAAAATCAAAATTTTGGTGTATAACTATGAATTGTTTAGGATGAAATCTGATGAGTCCATTAATGATATGTTTACAAGATTCACTGACATTGTTAATGGCTTAAAATCTCTTGGAAAAGTTTATCCTAACAGTGAACAGGTTAGGAAGATTCTAAGATCATTTCCAAAGACTTGGGAAGCTAAGGTCAGTGCCATTCAAGAAACTAATGACCTTAACACCTTGCCTCTCGAAGAACCCTTAGGCTCTCTTATGACATATGAGCTCACTCAAAGGCAGCATGCACAAGAAGATGAAGATAAGAAAAAGAAATCAGTAGCATTAAAATCCACCACTCAAGACGATGAATCAGCAAGTGATGAGGATAATGAAGACATTGTTCTTATCACAAGAAAGTTCAAAAGGTTTATGAAAAGGAAACTGACAAGTGGAAAGAAGCAAGAAACTAAAGGAGATTTTAGCAAAGAATCAACTATAATATGCTTTGAATGTAAGAAGCCAGGCCACATAAGAGCTGACTACCCCATGCTAAAAAAAAAAATGGAAGAACAGACAAAGGAAGAAAGGCAATGGCTGCTATCACTTGGAGTGATGATGAT
>CM065387.1:36602500-36720000 GCA_033060915.1 Euryodendron excelsum | reverse complement strand
TCGAATTACAATTTTGAAAACCATCTTGGTTTTGAAAAGAGTCTTTAGAAAAGAGTTGGAAGCCTCCTAACTTTAGGGTTAGGGTTGAACTAGAGTTTAGACATCCTAGGACTTAGGTAACCTAGGGTTGAAGCATGTGATTGAATTGACTTAACATGAACTTGAGAAGTTTGGTTTTGGAAAACCTAGAATTAGGAAAGATAAGATTTAGGAAGGACTTGGGATTAAGAAAAATATGATTTAGAATTATTGGAAAAAGTTTGACTTGAATGCTTAACTTAAAAAATTTGGAAAGTTGAAATTTAAAAAAGATTGGATTTAGGAAATCTTGGAATTAGAAAAGTTTCGAAATAGGAAAGTTTCATTTTAGGAAAGTTTCATTTTAAGAAAGTTTCCTATTTAAGAAAGAGTTTATTTTGGAAAGATTTGAATTTAGAAAGTTTGATTTAAGAAAGATTTGGAATTTAGAAAGTTTAGAATTTTGGAAAGTCTTGAATTTAAGAAAGGTTTGAATTTAGAAAGACTCAAAGTTTGAGTTTTGAAAATACTTGGGAGTTAAGAAAGATTTGTGTTTAAGAAAGATTTGAGAATTTAGAATTTAGAATTTAGAAAGCTGAAATTTAGAAATGTATGGAATTAGGAAAGATTAGATTTTTATTTCCTAAATTAAAGGTTGAATTTTATTTTTAAAAAGAGATGATTTTATTTTATTTTCAAAAACGAAGGATTTGATTTGGTTTGCTAAATTGCAAGATTAGATTTGGCATGAAATTGGAAAGGTGAAGTTTTAGAAATCTTAAATTTGGAAGTCTATGATTTTGGTGCAAAAGAAGAAGTCATGTTTTTAGGAAAGAGAATTAGGGTTTCCTAACCATAGAATCTAGGGCTTGACTTGAACTCCAAGGAAGAGAGCTTTTAGAAAGAAAATCTTTTGAAGAAAGTTCTAGGAAGGGGACTTGAGGATAGTTTTTAGAAAGTGAAATTTTGAAGAGAACCTTTGAAAAAGAGTTTGAAAAGAGCTTTTTGGAAAATAGATTTTTGAAAAGAGTTTTTCGAAAGTGGATTTTTGGAAAGAGCTTTTAGAAAGTATTTTGAAAAGCAATTTTGAAAAGGGGTTGAATGTGGATTTTTTGAAAATCTTTTGAAAGGCTCACTTTCTTAAAACAATTATAACCATAAAGAGATTATAACCATTCTGAGTTGGTGGTTTTGAAAACAACATAAATTTGAAATATGGACCAATATAATCACTTTAAATATCACACTTTCCTAAAACAACCCTAACCATGGAATAGCTAGAATAATCTTAAGATTGTGGTTTTGATGAAAAACAAGTTAGGGTTTACACCCAAAATATAGATCTTGATGGCTACAATGAATATAACACTTTTCTAAAGTAACCCTAACCATGAATTGGCTAAAATTACTCCAGGATTTTGATTTTAAAAACATATTTGAAAAAGAGATTTTGAATGCAAGTTTAAAAGACGACTTTTAATGCAAGTTTGGAAAACAAGTTTAGAAAACGATTTTGAAGAGATGTATGAGTATGATTTGCACAATGCAAGTTGGGTTATGAAAATACAAGGTTAAGGCTTCACCACATAATCAAGGGGGCAGAATCCACGTGGTCTCCAGTTAAACTACGAGAAAGCCCCCAACACAGTGACTTTCAATAGTCCTTTCTACACATGAATCGGGGAGTCTCTTGTTTCAAGCATGCAAGAAAGAGGGATAAATGATGGGAATTAAAATAGAAGAAAACCCATGTGGGTTATGAGAGAGAAGAGAGAGGGGGGAATTATGTAAACGTAAATAGAAAACCAACCTTGCATCTTCTTTGTCTTACTTACTTTATTTGCTTCACTTTGCTTTGATCTTCGAGAGTTTTGAGATTGCAGCACCTTGAGTCTTTAATGGTCAGCTTGAAGGGTCATATAAGAGTGTATTTAGTGTATGTATGCTAAGGTTAAAGTGTATGGGGGCTAGGGTTTGAACAGACCTAAGAAAACTAGGGTTTGGAGAGGGTTTGAGGGCTGTATATCGAGAGAAAGAGTTTCTGGACTTAGATTGCCGACCATTTTACGTAGGGGGAAGGGTCTATATTTATAGGCAACTTAAACCGACCTGGTGTGTGTTGTAGTGGCATCAGGCTTAAAAATACACTGGTGCCACTCCTAATGGCACTAGGCCAAAAAATACAATAGCTTCACTAGGAGTAGAGCTAGACCAAAAAATATACTGGAGCCACTAGAAGTGGTGCTAGTCCAAATATTGGCTTGGCATCACTAGTAGTGGCACCAGCCACTTTGAAAACCTTTTAAGGTGGCAAGAAACATATCTTTGACCCTCGACATGCAAGGTAAAAGATTTGGGTGCCTGTCCTAGTGACTACCATGCAACTTTTGGTTTGGCTCCACTAGGAGTGACTCCGAAAAGTCCAGAAATAATGCGGGAGGTTGGGAATGGTCCAGAAGACTGAAAATGGGTAAAAACCCTTAGAGTAGTGTCTAGGGGGTAGTAGACTTGAAAAATAATGTCAAGATTTGTTGGAAAGGTTGACCGAGATATTAGGGGCAAAATGGTCAATCAAACTGAAAAATTACCGGGATGAACTCGGAATGTCCCGGAAGAAGGCTTGAGGCTTGAAAATACTACTTGGAGTGTTCTAAGTGATTGCCGGTTTGATACCCAGAGCCGGCGTGGTTGGAAAAGGCGATCGGCCTACTAGGGGCAAAATGGTCATTTTGCACTAGGCTTACTAGAATTGACTCGGAATAATCCAAAAATGTATCAAAAGGTCGAGAATACTATTACAAGCAGCCTTAGAAGGTTATCGGTTTGATACCCAGAGCCGGTGTGGTTCCCAGGGCGCTCGGATACTTGGAGGCAAAATGATCATTTTGACTAGATGGTCTAGGAATTGGTCCGAAAACAACTGGAAGCCACTTGAACATGTCGAATTGTCTTTGGGACAATCTTGGAAGGGTGAACTTACTGCTTTGAGGACTTAGGTACTGTCTCAAAAAGCGCATTGGAAGGGCCCTAGGGGCAGTTTGGGCATTTTTCACTGGAGTGGGCTAGCAGGCACTAGTATTGACCTAGCTTTTGAGTGTTTCTATAACTCTGAAAGTTTGTAACAAGTTGGTTTCCAAAGGTATCACATCCTCTGGTAAATGTGTCACGGCCAAGAGGCGTGTTCGGTCCCATGACCTAGGGGTTTATTAGCAATTCTCAATGTTGACCTGTTTGCAAGTGTTTCTGCCATTCTAACGGTTGCGATGTTTGTGAGTGTTTCCATCACTCTAACGATTCGCGTTCATTTCCAGAGACTGCCTGATATCGGGAAGCTACTTATTGGACTTATCGCCTGAGGAATCAACTTTCTCGAAAGGCTTGCCGATAACAGACATTCTACATTGGCGGGCTAGTAGGCCCTAAAAGTGAACCGTTCTACCATCTCGGGAACTTAGGGTCTCGTCCCGGTTGACGGGTTTGAAGAGACTTACTGTTCTAAAACGTTTTCTCAAAAAAAGTGCCAAACTGGAATTGGACTGAACAATACCACAAGGGCGTTTTGGTCATTTTTGCCTCTATTAAGCTTATTGGGGCCTCTGTCGGGCCCTGGTTTTTAGGTGTCCAAGATCCTTTCGGCTCGAAGACCCTAAAGCACGGAACTCTATCACTAGAACTCATCCTCCTAGAAGGACAAGTGCGACTAGGTTGGAAAATTGGTTTGGCTACGGGCTTTTCAGAAAAATAGGAGTCACCACCTAACTGGATTAAGGTGAGTTAGGGCACCTAAAACTAAGTGTTAATCCGAAGGCTAAACTTAGGGTTTTTTGAAAAAAGTTTTGAAAACTCCCTCAAGGGAGAGTTTTTAAGGAAATAGGTTGTTTGGCAACCTTTGGAAAGATTTAAGCCTTTTTGAAAAATAACTCCATTTTGATCATTTGAAAACATAAATCTATGGCTTGAGGGTTAGTTACATGTAGGGAAGATATCCTAAGATCATCACCCTACCCTGCCCTTTCGGTACCTACATGTCTAATCACCCTTTGTTCACTTACTAGAATAACTGGTTACCAATGTTCACTTAATATCCACTTTAGAATTTTGAAAACGGGGTTTAGTCATAACTTTTCGGATGGATGATGCATGATGCAAGTTTTTGGAAGAAGTTTGAAAATAATAAGGGTTTTGAAAGAGTCTGGAATAGGAACTTTGAATTGATTAGAATTTTTGCAAAAAGGATTGGAGTTAGAATAAAAGTTATGACCGCACCTTTTTAGGTTACCTACGTATCTCATTTGGCGAGAATCAGGTCATTCGTAATTCAGGTAAGAGCCCGATAGAAAATAGGCGCATTAGGGCTTTTGAAAGGTTTGAAAACACTTTGGGGTCTTTGAAAAAGTTTAAGACACTTTGAGGTCTTTGGAAACGTTTAAGACACTTTGAGGTCGTTGAAAAAGTTTAAGACACTTGGAGGTCTTTGGAAAAGTTTAAGACACTATGAGGTCTTTGGAAGTTGAAGACACTTTGAGGTCTTTGAAAAAGTTTTAAGACACTTTGAGATCTTTGGAAGAGTTTATGACACTTGGAGGTCTTGACTCAAAATTGGATGGTGACGTGTTTTGAAAATGTTTTTTTTTTTTTTTGGATCAACTTGAGGGAATATTGAAAAAAGGCTTTGTCATACTCAAGAGAACTTGAAAATGTTTTTGAAGTCTTGTTTTGAGAACCTTGGAGGAATGTTTTGATGAATTAGTTTTGAAAAGTGGTTAATAGAAATGGCTAAAGGTTTGAAATCCTAATATGGACAATCTTAAAGGTTGATCTTGATTTATCACTTGTCCTTGGAATCCCTAACCACGAGGGGGCTAGGGACACCATAGGTTTGTGACCTTTTGAAAACATTTTTGGAAATGTCTTGAAGGTGGAGTGTAGGGAGAATTGAAGAGTTTATGGAGTTGGTTTTTTTAAATCACGAGAGTAGGGGGTATTGGAGAAACGGGTAATGTGAATAGTTTAAAATTGAAAGATCATTTAAAAAGGGTTCATGAGTTGGAACCTTGAAGCATATTAACCTATATTGGGTTAGCTTATGGTTAAGGGTGACCTAAGGTTCACTAACTTGGGTTAGGTTAACCTAGGGTTAAAGTGACTTAAGGTTAGCCAACTAGGATTAAGTTAACCTAAGGTGAGTGAACTAGGGTCAAGTTAACCTAGGGTTGGATAACTAGGGTCAAGTTAACCTAGGGTTGGACAACTAGGGTCAAGTTAAGCTAGGGTTAGATAACTAGGATCACGTTAACCTAAGGTTAGACAACTAGGGTCAAGTTAAGCTAGGGTTGGACAACTAGGGTCAATTTAACCTAGGGTTGGACAACTAGGGTCAAGTTAACCTAGGGTTGGATTAGAAAATGGTTTTGGAAATTGGTTTAATGCACTTTTGGAAAGAGTTTTGGAAAACTAAATATGTTATGCAATGGACTTTGGTGGACAACTCTTTTGGGGATCATTTCCATGAAAATTTGGACTCTAGCCAATAGTATGGTTTATATAGTTGATGTTTGGACACTATTTCGAAGAAGGTTTCTTTATGACCATTATAACCATTATCTTAATAAAAGTATGGATTTTAAGAATTAACACAATGGTGATAACCTTTGAAAAACCACTTTTAATACAAAGGTGGAGAGAATGAACTCTTGAAAACCATTTTTAAGAAGGAGGTTTTGAAAATCATTTTTAAAGGAAACTATTCTAGCAAGTTAACGTTCATATGGCCTATGGAAGGGATACCTCTCAAGTAAGGGTTCCATGGGGCCATTCCAACCACTAAACTTGAGAGAATAGAAACTATAGAAATCAAAGAGTTTAAATATCACTCTTAGGCAAGCATAAAGAGAAAAGGGAACCATTCTACTAATTTAGGGCTCTTATGGCCAATGTAAAGGGAGATTACTCAAGAGAGGATTCCATGGGGCCATTTTAACCATTAAATTTGAGAGAATGGAAATCTTGAAAATTAGAGAGTTTGAAAACAACTTTTATGCAAGTTGAAATGCAATGATGCAAAAGTGTGAATTAGGGGGTAGTGGGGGATTTTCTAAGACATGACTCCTAAGGTCTCATCCTAAATTTCAAGGAACCAACTCTTAGAATAATTTTTGAAAGAAATATAGAGCTTGAAAATGGCATGAAAATAAGAGCAATGTAAGCATTGTAGAACATGACAATATGCATAAAATGAAGTCAAGCATACAAAACTTGATCAAAATAGTAACATGCAAGGGGTCATGATCACATACAAGGCTTTTAGGCTACACCATATAAACAAGGGACTCCTAGGCCATACCATCGTAAAGTAGGCTAGTGAGAGATCCCCCTACACAGTGGCTCTCACTTGCTTTCCTCTAGGCATGATTGAAGAGCCCTCTTGGCTCAAGCATGCAAGAAAGGGGGGTTGAAGATAGGGATTAAAATAGAGAATAGCCTAAATAGGCTAGGAGGGAGAAGAGAAGAGTTGGGAAAGACACAAATATAAAAGAGATACCACCTTTTGCCTTCAACACACTTATGGTCTTCCAAAGTTGTTTTGATTGGAGCTTGAATGACTTCAAGAAGGCTTAGAGAGCTGGTGGGGAGTGTTTGATGGTGTATAAGACTTTATATGTGAAGTATATAGGCTTGGGAATGGTAGAATCTAACCTAAGTGTTGGAAGGATGAAGTGTGTATAGAGATTCACAGTTCTGGAGTGTCTTCAACAGAGCTTCGCATCAGAAATCAAAGTTGGAATATGCAAAGAGTGGTCTATTATTTATAGAGATTCTAGAACAGGCCTGGAGCATGTACTACATGCGCCTGGCCAAAATTTGACCCTGCGCATGTAGTACGTGCGCAATTACTGTTCCATTGCCAAAATGACACATGGCACCCCATGTACTGGATAAATCTCGACTATTGACCGAAAGTTGGTCGATCTGATCAAAATTTGAGCGTATATAGCATACGCTCCATCATCGGGAAGGTTCATCCAAATTTTGCCTCGACAATTGAGTCAATCGGGAAGGTTTCGAGGGAATCGGTTGCACTCGGGATGTTCTCCCAAGGCTTTCGCTGAATTTTCATATTTTTTGAAAGTTTGAATTATGTTTGGAAGTGTGAGATATCATCTTGGGAAACGTGCGTAAAAGGGCAATTTTACAGAGCGTCTGCGATACGCTCCGTGGGTGTTCAAAAGTAGCTATTTTCGTATCGCATGATCAAGGCCTTCGAGAAGCGATCTTTTCGATCGGACTATACCGATGAAAAGTATTCTGGAAATACTTTCGGAAATTCCCAGATTTAAGTATTTCTCAAGTCATTTGATGGTGCGTTTTGATTAGGAAATCGGAGAAAAAGTCAACCTTGGTGGAGCGTCTACGAGATGCTCCAGGGGTTATCGAAAGTAGCCATGTTTAAGCCATACGATGAAGGGCTTTGGGAAGCGATCTATCCAATCAAGCCGTATCGATGGAAAGATCTATGAACGAGCTTTCGAAAATTCCTTGATTTATGCATTTCTCAAGTCAGTTGACGGTGCGTTATAACCGAGGAATCAGGAAAAAATATAATTTAGGCGGAGTGTCTACGAGACGCTCCAAGGAACTTTTATCGAGTCGTGTGAGTTTAGTGTCGCAGGGTCCTCGTCGGGCTAAACAAGGGTGTGTGGTGAAACCCTTTGCTCGAAATCCCAAGGCCGGTGCTGTGTCGAGGCATATTTGGGTTTCCAAGGGTAAAACGGTCATTTTGACCAGGATTGGCTGGAAATGGTCAGGAATGATTTGGTGTGTTGTTTTAAGTGTGTAGGGCTATTCGGGGATGGTTTTGGGAGAGTCTTTTACCATTCGGCGGGGTTTGCGCAGTGTTGAGATGTTCAGGGGCAAAATGGTCATTTTGGCTGAAGTGGGCCAGAATAGGACCGGATTCGGATCAAATGGCGTGCGGGGGATGCCTAATGGTTTAACAACATTTTGGAAGGATGGACTTATCATTTTGAGAGATTTTGAACTTTCCCAAAACGTGCCTAGAGGCCCAAAGGGCAGGTTTTGTCATTTTTCACCGAGTCAAGCTAGCAGGCGCCGGTGTTGACCTAGGTGTTGGTTCCCGAGACCGCTCGATCTCAAAAAACTACCTGTGCGGTGTTGGTCTCTAAGAACGCCTAGCTCTTATAGAACTACCGGTAGGGGTGGTGTTAGGTCCTATGAACGCCTAGTCTTAGAAAGCTACCTGGAAGGGTGGTGTTGGTCTCTGAGAATGCCCGGTCTCGGAAAACTATCAAATGACGGACATTCTACATTGGCGGGCTAGCAAGCGCCAGAAGTGAACCGTCCGGAATTTTGATTAGGTGTTGGTCCTCGAGATCGCCCGATCCCGGGAAGCTACCTGGAGGGCATTGGTTTCCGGGACCGCCCGGTCCAGAAAGCTGCCAAGAATAATGGTACTTATGGCTCTAGCGGGTCCTTGTGGACCCGAGAAGCGACCAGTTGGTTGGATTGGAGATTTTAAGGCTCATCTTAAACCTGCATGTGTTGTGATGTTGGAAACTGAACCCGGTTGAGCCGGAGATTGCCGAGAGGGCAAAAATGGGGTGCTTACAGTTGCCCCTCTTTTTATGGCTTTGCTTGCCGAAGGCAGAAAAATAACAAAGTAAGAATCCCTTTCTAGTCGCGAGGCGATCGAAGGGATCATGTGCCGGTGAATTTAGAATGCTTTTGGACCTCTTGTGAATCGCCGGTTTAGAAAGCTTTGGAATTCAGAAAGCTCTGCATTCCGGTTGGGGATCGAGTTGTCGATTTGACATGGTTTGGTTTAGAACATTCAATTCTTGCGAGTGAATGTTGGAAGCCTGATATTCGAGTTTTGAAAACCCTGGAAAAAAATTCAGACCTCAGGAAGTTTGAAACTAGTTTTGGCAGGAAGTTGATCCGTCGGGCGCATGTGTTATACGCGCGTTTGATGTTTTAAGCCTTGCGCATGTAATATATGCGCAAGTTTGAGTTTTGTGTTAGTGCGTCTGCTACATACGCCAACCCGTGGCATATAAATAGAGCAGATTCACATTTTTAGTGTTGCGTTTTTGAGTTCCAGTTCGATTCCGCCATTCTCTCTTAAAGATTTCGAAGTATTTTGCTCGGGAATCGTTGGAGGAGTGTTAGGAGGCGTTGGGCACGTGCCGAGGATCTTCATTGTCGCCGGATTCTCACCGGAAAGCTTGGTTTTCGCCGGAGAATTTCAAAGGTTAGTTTTCGATAGTTTCTTTGATTTTGATGTATACATCTCTGTTTCTTGCAAATGATCTACGTAACCCTATGTTTTAGGATGTTTAGAACACAATGATCGCATTGCTTTTGTGATTAGGTGGAGATTTGAATGTGTTTTGAATGATTTTTCATGTTTATGAAAGTAGGTTTCCTGTGGGACTTGAAAAATTGCCTCTACAGGCTTGGGCATTGACCATTTGGGTGTGATTTTTGCACCGAGAGACTTAGAAAAATGTGTAGAACAAACGTATAAAATTTTGTAATTTTCTAAAAAATTTTGAATTTTTGGACTTATGGAAATTATGAAAAATAAGAAAATTTGAGGAAAATTAGAAAACAGATCCTGTTGAAGGTTGAAAACTCATAGAACGTTTTTAGAAAATTATGTTGACACTCCAGAACGTTCCGGGGATTTTTTGAAAAAATTTATGAAAATAAAATTGAGACCGAAAAATTTTGGAACCTAAAAATTGTGTTTGAGGACAGGACACGTACCGTGGGGGCGAGATGGCTTTGATTGATGTGGTGGAAGGTCTGAGATTGTTCCGGGCTGTATTTGTGACTTGTGGAATTTCGGGGCAGCAACCTTTTAAAGCAAAACTCTGCCGAAATTTTCAAAAATTTTAATGCGAAGCTTTAAAACCTTTCAGTAAAGCAAATCCTTTTGAGAAAGGGGCTTTTGAGGGAGAAAGCCTGGAGAAACCGTAATTTTAGAAAAAATTTTGGGAGTGGGATTTTTAAAGGGGAAAACCCAGGGGCCGATTTGAAACTTTCACATTAGACTTTTTTGGAAAAAAGTTACGAAAGCTATTAGAAAATTCCTGAACTAGGGTTTTTGAAGGAGAAAACCCAAGAAACCTGTCTGGACTTTTGTAACCAAAATTTTTGAGGAAAAAGCTTAAAAACCCTTAGAAGATTTTTGAACCAGGGTTTTTTGAAGGAGAAAGCCCGAAAAAACTAGTTTTGAAATTTCGAAACCAAACGTTTTGAAGAAAAAGCTTGAAAACCATTAGAAAATTTTTGAACCAGGGTTTTTGAAGGAGAAAACCCAAAAAATCGGTTTGAAATTTTGAAATGAGACTTTTTGAGAAAAAAGCCCAAAAAGCCGTTAGAAAATCGTGAAACGGGATTTTTAAAGGGGAAAACCCGAGAAACCGATTTTGATTTTTGAAACCAAACTTTTTGAGGAAAAAGCTTGAAAACCCTTAGAAAATCTTGAAACAAGGCTTTTGAAGGGGAAAACCCGAAAAACCCGATTTTGAAATTTTAAAATGAGACTTTTTGAGAAAAAAGCCCAGAAAATCGTTAGAAAATCTTGAAACGGGGCTTTTAACGAGGAAGGCCTGAGAAACCGGTCTGAAATTTTGAAATGAGAGTTTTTGAGGAAAAAGCTCTGAAAACCTTTAAAAATGTCGAACCAGGGCTTTTGAAGGAGAAAGCCCGAGAAAACCGGCTTTGAAATTTCAAAACCAAACTTTTTGAAGAAAAAGCTTGAAAATTGTTAGAAAATCTCCAAACGATGATGGGTGGGGCCCTTGCCCTTCCACTTTTTCTTTCCTCTCTTTTTTTCTTTCTTTTTCTTTTTCTTTTTTTTCTTCTTTTTTTCTTCTTTTTTTTCTCTTTTTTTTTTGTATATACATTGATGCATTTATCTTCATGCTTTGCACATATAGTGACTGATTGATTCTTTTGAATGTTGTCATTCTTTCAAGATGTCGGAGGCTGACAACGACGGTCTGGACAGGAGGCGCCACGGGAAGGCGCCACAGATAGAGCTCGAGGAGGGCGGCAACAATCGGGGTACCTCAGCTAGGGGTAGCAGCAGGGGTGGTTTAGCTTGGAAGCAGTGGTCAGGATGGCCCAGCGTGAGGAGGTAGTAAGGGCGTTTCTGTGCGGAGTAGTGGTAGAGTCAGTTCTCCTCTGGGCAGCCGCAGTGGGTCACAGAGATCTTCGAGCAAGACAGCTTCTAGTGGGAGCTCCGTGATGAGGCAGCCTTCGGCGGCTCCTGATGAGAGATTTAAGGATGAGGCTGACTCGTCCGTGGACCCCCGAACAGGATACGGTGTGGCCTCCATTCGGGATAGGCGAAAAGATACTTCATATACCAACGACCAACTAGCCATTCCTGATATTCCCCCGCTACGTGATTTGGCGTTCCACCCGAGCCTGTATTCGCACTACGGTTGGATGCCATCATCTACCCACAGTTCCTTTAGAGGGGCCAGTATCTCGGCCTTGAGAGCTATACAGGCATCAGCTCCATCTTATCAGGACTTTTTGCATCGGATTGGTTTCAGTGCTTTTATGACCCTGCAGACGGATAGACTCGATCACGTGATTGCTACAGGGTTGTTAGATTGGTGGTTCGGGGAGACAAGGACTATACACTTGGTGGGTTTCGAGTTAGGACCTACCCCTGTCGACTGGACTATGATTACCGGCCTATCTTTCGGAGGGGTTCTAATCTCTTTACGAGACGTGTCTCTGGAGGAAGCCCGTCTTCTCATGGGGTTGCCAGTGCTCGGGTGCTCGAGTTTCCCAACTTCGCTTTTATGCTCAGCCTAGATAGCCTTTGCTTTTGAGCCTTCACCAGATGACCAAATTATTATAAGGCACCGGTTGGTGCTGTACGTCATCTTTAGTTACTTTTGCAACAATAATAGGTCGACGGTCCCTTTATCTCTGGTGAGCCTGGTAGCAGATCTGGAGCCATTAGACTATGTTGATTAGGGTGCTTTCACCTTTGCCTGCTTCTTACGAGGGATGAGAGTGAGGACATCCAGGGCTTGGGGGAGCTTGACGAGCTTTTGGTCGTTTCTAGTATGGTGGAGCTATGAGTATTTGCCTGTTCGCCGACCGAAGGTGTTAGCGGGCGATGCCTTCTCGCTGGCCACGAGATGGGCCAGGCAACAGGTAGTCTAGTGGTCCTTGCTCACAGATTTTGTAGCCCTTGGGGCTAACTTCAAGTTGCTGAGGCCTCGGGATGTGACATGGGCACCCTACCACCGGTCCACTCAGTATGCCGACATGAGGGATGTCATCCTTCTATTCAGGTCACGGATCACCTTTCAGGGCCCGTGTCATGGGAGACGTATCTCGAGGAGCGTCACTAGCGGTAGCTTTATACTGCCTTTCGCACGACCATGGATCCTCCCCAGTATATGTTTGGACTTTATCGGGCCGGGGTAAAGAGCCCTTATATAGTCAAGGTTCCTAGTGAGTGGTTCCTGCTTCCGCCGGATGTGGATTATGAGGCTCACTTTCAGGTGAGATCTATTGGCACTTTCACCCAGCTGGATCTCGTGGTCGGAGGGCAGGTGGCCAGCCATGAGGCGGTGGAACTTTGGCGTCGAGCTTAGGGCTTTGTATCTGAAGAGGAGTACCTAGCAGCTTGCCAAGCACGAGATCAGTATCGTGCTGAGGTGGAGGCCCTGACTGCCTGCATATCTTTGATGGAGGCCCGTTGGGTATGTTATTTATGGTTCATTATTTTCATGTTCCTTATGCATCCCCTGTGTTTTTACGCTAGCTCTTCTTCCCTTTTTGCCTTTTTCTTTGGTCAGGGTCCTTTTGACGCGAGATTTTCCTCCAGCTAGCCCTCTCCGTATGTGCTGGACTTGGATGATTTTGGTTTGGACGATAACCCTGCTCCTTGAGGTGCCTTGCTTTTCCAGCGGGCATAGTTAGAGTTTTTAGTTAGATAGATGGTTATTGTTTCTGTTTTTGTAGCCGTGTGTTGGCCATTATGGATGATGATTGTCTGATGATTTCATGTACATTATTTCTATTATCTTTTGTTCTTTTACATGCGATGATGATTATTTCTTTTTTCTAATCTTGTTTTGCATGCATGTATGTGGATATATGATGGATATGAATGTGAACATAGGAGTACAGAAATCATGATAGGCCTAAGAAATGGTAGATATATGCAAACCTTAAGTAAGTGTGAAAATGGTGAGTATATTTGTTGCACACATTCAGGCAAAGCATACATATATATAGTTTTATGTAAACCAGCCCATAGGTAGATTGGGCATTTATTAGAAACTATCGCTTCGGCATTTTGCTCTTTCTTCAAGAATCTCCGTTTTTTGTTATGCTCTTTTCTTGCCACGACGAGATAGTAGTTTCCCCATTCCTAGGGTTTTCGTTTTTGGATTCGACTCCCCTCTCTCTTATCTGAGAAACTGTCACTTAATTGATTTTCTCTCGGGAGCCTTATGTTTGATCTGGCAGACTCTCCAGGTAACAGTCGAAGTAGCCTTTAGTAAAGGAGCGAGCAGTTTCCATCCTCAATCCGAGAAGAATTTACTTTGGACCGTAATGTAGGCTAGGTAACGGATGATGAATGGAGGGGTATTTAGGCTCAAACTTTTTTTTTTTTTTTTTTTGGCGATAGTAACCAAAACCACCTTAAGTAGACTTTTGCAACTTTGTTCCCTTTTCTTTTTTGGATATCGCCATTTCCTTTTGAACTTGTTTAGGCTAAGCAATCTTCCCTGATCTAAGGGGACTTTCTGTGGGTTGTAATATGGCCAGGTTACGTTTCATTTTTCTTTATTTTTCTTTTTTTTAAGGGAATGGTATCGAGGGCTCAAAATGTTATATGATTTTGGGTTTACCAGTGATCACCTTTCCAGATCTTTGTGGGCTTATCCTCCCCTTTTCCTTTCTTTCCCTTTGGTACGAACTCGCGCCCATATGAGGCTTGTCATTTTCTTTTAGGTTTTGCCCCAGTATTATTGCTTGTACAATCTATTGACAACCGTCGTTTCCTCCCTTCTCTTGTCTTTTTTTTTTTTGTTTTGTTTTGTTTTTTTTTTTTTTTTTGGGGGGGGGGAGGGAGGGTGGTTTTCCTTGTTTCTTGTCCCTTTCAATGCAGGAGGGGGCTTCCTTTCTCTTCACGCTCCCTTTTTGTCACTTTTTCCTCCGAACTTGCTTTCGCCCATTGTAGGGGGTGATCACTAGTATGGGTTTTTTCGAAGGAATATAATTTGGCTCAAAAGGGGTTTTTCAAAGAGGATTCTTTTAATTGTATGGTAGCAGAATAGATGACCCCTCTTCCTTCCAGACAAGATTGCTTAGTCTATGAAGTTCAGCTTTAGAGCTTTTGGCGTCATCCTTTGAAACAGATAGGGGTTAGCTTAATTGTTTTGTTACTCGCTCTTGCCCCAGTGTGGGGGATGGTTCCTGATTAAGGTGTTTGAATGAAAATCACTTGAGGCTCAAGTGGGCTGACCAAGGGAATTACTTTTGCTATTCCAGGGACTTTGAAATGAGGGCTTCTCTTCCTTTCGAGGGTCTAACTGCCAACTGCTTTGCCATGGTGTCCTTTGGAAGCCACCCTTTTTGTGACCCACTCTCTTTCCTTCCTTTTGCTATCTTTCTTTTGGATTAAAAATGGTCCCCACAGGCAAGGATGCATGTACCATCCCTCCTTTCAAGTTAGGGCATAACAACAAGAAAGGAAAATTTTGAGAAAGAGTAAGTACCAAAGATGATAAATGCAAATTTCAACTTCTTTCATTTCAAAAGTTATGTTTACATGATGAGCTCTTGATTAGCAAAAGATGAGAGTAGAGTTAACGAAACAAAGATTAACAGGAAAGTAAAGACAAAGTTTGGTAGAAGAACATCCCTTTGGTAATCACTTCCTCAGGTAGGCTTTGGAACCATGCCTGCCTCCTCCATGCTCCATTTGCCTGCTTCTTCCCTTGGTTGCGCTGGGCGAATTGATGCGTCAACTATGAGGTGGCAGAGATCGACAGCCATAGTGTGACCAGGGCTTCCTCCTTTTCCTTCTTTTTCTTTAAAGGGGTCAGTGGGGTTGTGCGTCCCTTCTTAGGACTCTTGCTGGCTTCCCTTTAGTTGGGCAGTCTACTCTTGCTTGGCTTCTTGGGATTTTATAACCAGGCCTTCTTTGGAGGCTTGCGACAACTTTTCCTTGGCTTCTTCTTTTTCAGCCTCCTTCTTGTTAATCTCTGCAAACAGGCCATCCAGATCGCCTTCATTGAATTCGAATGGTGGGTGGCTCCTCTTTCAGGCGAGCCTCGGCTTCAGCATGTCTAGGATATAGGAATTCTTCTCCCTAGCCATCTACAGGTGCATCATCATTGGGAATGTTTGCAATGGGTTCATCCACGGGCCAATCGAAAGGGTCTTGCTCTCCACTTGTGTTATAAAGATAGATAGGGCAAGGTGGCAGTTCTTCCTCCCAATCGCTTTCAGTGTTTAACTCACCCTCGAAGTACTCTGTGGTTATGATGCCATCGGGATTCGCCTCATCCTCGGTGATGATGTTGACAGCATGGTCTGGTAAGAGATTTGTCGTGACATTGGGCGTGGGGGCCGGCTTTATTTCTTGGGTGTTGATGACCTTGTTGTCAATGAGGTCTTGTATCTTATGCTTCAAAGAGAAACACGATTCCGTGTCATGCCCCTGTCCCCCGGAATGGTACTCGCAGGTAAGGGCAGGGTTAAAAGTTGACGGCAACGAGCTTGGCAATGGCTATGGGGGAATAAGGTTTATATGCTTGGCCTTAAAGAGCTCATGATAGGCCTCTGTCTGGGTGCATGCCAAACGTGTGAACTCTCGGTTTCGTCAGTTGTTGTTTTTGTTGGGGTTGAAGTATGGTTGAGCTGCAACAAGTCCAGTTGAGGGTGCTTGGGTAGTAGCAATGGGGATGTTGATAATGGGGGCAGGCGGTGAAGGTCGAGCTTAGTATTGGGGGTAATATGGCTGCTGCTACGTACGTAGGATAACAGATACTTCTCCCTTTTTCTTGCCAGTGCCCTGAGTGGTTGCCACCTTATTGACCGCATTCGCAAATCCCTCACTTATCTTCACATAGGGGTCAGTGATTTTGCCAGTTTTTAATCCACTCTCGATCATTTCCCCTTGCATTATCAGCTCGAAAAAGCTCTTTCCAATACTCAAGCACAGGCGTTCATAGTACAGTCCTTGGAAGGTGTTCACAAACAGCTGCATATATTCTTTCTCTAGCAGTAAGGGGGTTAACTTGCGCAGCCGCCTCCCTCCATCTCAAAGCATAGCTTTTGAAGCTTTCTTTTTCACCTCGAGTCATCATCATCAAGGCACATCTGTCCACGATCAGGTCACTGTTATGCTGATATTGAGATCGGAAGGCTGTGACTAATTCATTCTTGGTTGTTATTTTCCTCAAGTCTAGGCAAGCGAACCATTGTAAAGCAAGCCCAGTTAGGCTATGTTAAAACAATTGCATCAGAAGTTTGGTAGGTCATTCCTATGTCCACTTAGTGCCCCAGCGTATAACCTTAAGTGTGCAACAGGGTCCCCACTCCCGTCATACTTCTGGAAGTCGGGCATTTTGAATTTGGGTGGCCTTGGGTGGTCAGGGAAGAAGCAAAGTTCGTCATAAGACATCCCACCGAAGCTGTCATAACTTTGTAGGTTGTGCAGGGACTCCTCTAAGCCTTGTATCTTGAGATTGAGAGGGTCCATGCCTTCCTTCTTTGAGGTGGCAGTTAGCAAGAAGGTTTCAGGGTTATCCTCTTCTCCTTCCTTAAGGTGTACCGCTTTAGAAATCTCCTTGCTCTTTGTTGTACCATCTGTTCGTAGGACGACCCTTGGTGGGATTGCTTTAGTTTCCTTGGGATAGGATGTGGATGTTGATGGGTTAATGACAGGCCCTTTGAAAGCCATTAGTTGTATGAGCTTGAATATTTCGTCTATTTTTGCCTTCATTTCATTCACTTCTTCGCGTGTCACTGAATGGTTTTGTTGATTGGGAATATTGCCTTCGCTCGACATTTGTGCTGTTCTTTGTCGGGTGCGGACTGGCGTTCGGAGGATGGGGGTCACTCGTGTTCCTCTTCTTCCTTTTTTTGGAGCAATGATGACCTACAATGCAAGTAGTCTCACCAAAGCTATGGCTAGTCTTTTGATGAGATGGGGGGAGAAAAAGAAAATAAAGAAAAACAAACAAAAAGGATTACATGTTAGGTTCTTGATTTGGAAAGGTTTAATGCGATGCATAGCCTAAGGATGCCCCTGCCTCTTGAGGGGAACTAAACATGATGCTTTGGCTCATGCTGAAGATAGGGGATAGCCCCTGCATGCAAATACTATACCTGCCCTTGTTTATCCATTCATTCATACATTCATTTGACAATAAGAATAATTTTATTAGGATGAATTCTTTTTGGTACATAAAATTTCTCAAAAATACATAGAAACGGGGAGGGGGAACATTTTCCTTGGGACTTCCACCTATTCTACATTTACACCATAGAATTCTAAACTACTCTTGAGCCTCCGAATTCGCCTTGTTGGTAGGATCCCTTGATTTGAATTGCTCCCTCATCTTCTTGGCAACCCTATCTCCATAAGCGATGAGGGATTAGGGCCCCTCTTTATGAGATGACTTTGATGCATGCCATGAATCCTTAAGGCCTCGTGATACCCTTAGGGGTTTTGGATTGGCTTGAATTTAGACAAGAAGGTCTTTGAGCCTTACTCTATGGGTTAATTGGATGCATAAAGATACAAATGACTTGAGTTACTTTGAGAACTCTTATCTTAAAGTGAGTTCCGATGCATGAGCAGTTATGATGCATGTACATGAAAGCAGCAAAAATTAGATAGCATAATAGCAGGGATTAGACAAAATTTATGAGGGAAAAATAAAGCGGTCGCCCTTTCCTCCTTGATTTTGAAATTGACTCGTGTGTCCTAAATCCGGCAAAGGTTCGGCTATGCATGGGGTGCTACATGAGCATGAGGTTGGGGGTTTACTAATGCTTCCTAAAAAGCTCGGTCCCCGAACCTTCAAACCTCCAGTGTCCACCCCTGAAAGGGTGAACTCCATCTTTGGTTGGTGGTTCGAGCGGGGGAACTATCAAGAGACCGTAGGCTAAGAAACTGACACAGCATCTGCTCACAGTCAATATATTGTTCCCCCTTCTATCTAGAAGGGTAGTAACCAGGTAATATATGTAAGATACAAATGCAAGTGAGCACGCCAAGTGTGTGTGGAATTTTTGAAAATGGAGGAAAAGACCCAATAATACACATCACATCCTGTACATTCATTCTCATACATGGCAATAAATAAGATATGAAACAAAAATGTGAACAAAGATTCACCTAAAAAATATAAATGCAAAGAGTTAGTAACTTAAAAAAAAACTCGATGCAAGGTAAAATGGATGTTTAATGCAAGAGTATGAATGTAAGCAATGAATGCAAGTGATGACACTTATTTGAGAATCATTTTGAAAAATAAGGTTTGCTTTGAAAAATTTGAAGAGTGGACAAAATTGGACAAAGTAACAGAAGATTCTGGATGAATGAAGGGCGAAGAGACATATCAATGGCCTAACCCTTTAAGTGTCCCCAATGGAGTCGGCAGCTATCACACCCCGATTCTTGGGTGTACAAGATCCTTTCGGCTCGGAGACCCTAAAGCACGAAACTCTGTCAATAGAACTCATCCTCCTAGAAGGACAAGTGTGACTAGGTTGGAAAATTGATTTGGCTAAAGGCTTTTCAAAAAAATAGGAGTTGCCACCTAACTGGATTAAGGTGAGTTAAGGCACCTAAAACTAAGGGCTTCTCGAAAGGCTTGCCAATAACAGACATTCTGCATTGGCGGGTTAGCAGGCCCCAAAAGTAAACCGTTCTACCATCTCGGGAACTTAGGGTCTTGTCCCAGTTGATGGGTTTGAAGAGACTTACTGTTCTAAAAAATTTTCTAAAAAAATGTGCCAAATTGGAGGGACTTACCACCTTAGGGATCAACTTTGTCATAAGACGTGCCAGATTTAATTGGAATTAGAATGGAATTGGATTTTGAACTTGGAATTGAGATTAAAACGGGGACTTACTGTCTTTAGGAAGAAGTGCCAACTGGGATTGGACCGAGCAATACCACAAGGGCATTTTGGTCATTTTTGCCTCTATTAGGCCTATTGGAGCCATTGTCGCGCCCCGGTTTTTGGGTGTCCAAGGTCTTTTCGGCTCATAGACCCTAAAGCACGGAACTCTATCACTAGAACTCATCCTCCTAGAATGACAAGTGCCACTAGATTGGAAAATTGGTTTGGCTAAGGGCTATTCAGAAAAATAGGAGTCGCTATCTAACTAGATTAAGGTGAGTTAGGGCACCTAAATTTAAGTGTTAATCCGAAGATTAAACTTAGGGTTTTTTTGAAAAAAGTTTTGAAAACTCCCTTAAGAGAGAGTTTTTAAGGAAATAGGTTGTTTAGCAACCTTTGAAAAGATTTAAGCCTTTTTGGAAAATAATTCCATTTTGGTCATTTGAAAACAAAAATTTATGGTTCGGGGGTTAGTTACGTGTAGGGAAGATATCCTAAGATCATCGCCCTACCCCGCCCTTTCGATACCTACATGTCTAATCACCCTTTGTTCACTCACTAGAATAACCAGTTACCATTGTCCACTTAATATCCACTTTAGAATTTTGAAAACGGCGTTTAGTCATAATTTTTCGAATACATGATGCATGATGCAAGTTTTTGGAATAAGTTTGAAAATAATAAGGGTTTTGAAAGAGTTTGGAATAGGAGCTTTGAATTGATTAGAATTTTTGCAAAAGGGATTGGAGTTGGAATAGAAGTTATGACTGCACCATTTTAGGTTGCCCACGTATCTCATTTGGCGAGAATTAGGTCATTCGTAGTTTGGGCAAGAGCCCGATGGAAAATAGGCGCATTAGAGCCTTTTGAAGGTTTGAAGACACTTTGGGGTCTTTGAAAAAGTTTTAGACACTTTGAGGTCTTTGGAAAAGTTTAAGACACTTTGAGATCTTTAGAAAAGTTTAAGACACTTGGAGGTCTTTGGAAAAGTTTAAGATACTTTGAGGTCTTTGGAAGTTGAAGACTCTTGGAGGTCTTTGAAAAAGTTTTAAGACACTTTGAGGTCTTTGGAAGAGTTTAAGACACTTGGAGGTCTTGACTCAAAATTGGATGGTAGCGTATTTTGAAAACGTTTTTTTTTTTTTTCTGATCAACTTGAGGGAGTTTTGAAAAAAGGCTTTGTCATGACTCAAGAGAACTTGAAAGTGTTTTTGAAGTCTTGTTTTGAGAACCTTGGAGGAATGTTTTGATGAATTAGTTTTGGAAAGTGATTTTTGGAAGTGGCTAAGGGTTTGAAATCTTAATATGGACAACCTTAAAGGTTTATCTTGATTTATCACTTGTGCTTGGAATCCCTAACCACGAGGGGGCTAGGGACACCATAGGTTTGTGACCTTTTGAAAGCATTTTTGGAAATGTCTTGAAGGTGGAGTGTAGGCAGAATTGAAGAGTTTATGGAGTTGGTTTTTTTAAATCACGAGAGTAAGGGGTATTGGAGAAATGGGTAATGTGAATAGTTTAAAATTGAAAGATCATTCAAAAAGGGGTTCATGAGTTGGAACCTTGAAGCATATTAACCTATATTGGGTTAGCTTATGGTTAAGGGTGACCTAAGGTTCACTAACTTGGGTTAGGTTAACCTAAGGTTAAGGTGACTTAAGGTTAGCTAACTAGGGTTAAGTTAACCTAAGGTAAGTGAACTAGGTTCAAGTTAACCTAGGGTTGGACAACTAGGGTCAAGTTAACCTAGGGTTAGATAACTAGGGTCACGTTAACCTAGGGTTGGATAACTAGGGTCAAGTTAACCTAGGGTTGGACAACTAGGGTCAATTTAACCTAGGGTTGGACAACTAGGGTCAAGTTAACCTAGGGTAGGATTAGAAAATGGTTTTGGAAATTGGTTTAATGCACTTTTGGAAAGAGTTTTGGAAAACTAAATATGTTATGCAATGGACTTTGGTGGACAACTCTTTTGGGGATTATTTCCATGAAAATTTGGACTCTAGCCAAGAGTATCATTTATATAGTTGATGTTTGGACACCATTTAGAAGAAGATTTCTTTATAACCATTATAACCATTATCTTGACAAAAGTATGGATTTTAAGAATCAACACAATGGTGATAACCTTTGAAAACCACTTTTAATACAAAGGTGGAGAGAATGAACTCTTGAAAACCATTTTTAAGAAGGAGGTTTTGAAAATCATTTTTAAAGGAAACTATTCTAGCAAGTTAACGTTCATATGGCCTATGGAAGGGATACCTCTCAAGTGAGGGTTCCATGGGGCCATACCTGTTGAGTTAAGGTTGATCCTTGTTGACTCAAGGTTAATTCCTATGTTGATTTTGTTGATAACTAAACCTTGTGTTATTTTACTAATGAATCTACTTAGTGTGCAGATTAACAAAGTTCATAACTTAGACTTAAAGTTAAATCTTGAGTCTAATACATGTCAAAGAGTATGCACAACAACTTCAAGAAGCAAGCAATGAATTCAAAGAGCTATGCAATGAACCAAACAAAGGATTGTCCCTTATCTCTACTTCAAACATATGTTCCACACTCGAAAAGATTGAAGGTGTTCAATTAAAGCTTCTTTCAAGTATGCATAGTTTCAATGAAGATTGATTTGCAAAATAGACTGAAGACTTCATCAGTTGAGGAGGTGCAATGTTCAGTTAAAGTTGAAGATGAATTTTTTGGTGAAGAGTTTGAAAAAGCTCAAGAGATGATTTCATCAGAATATGCAAAGATCAGTTGAAGAGACTATGTGATTAAAGTTACTGAGAAGATGACTTACAATATTTATCTGATCTCTACCTTGAATCCAAGTGAAGAATTTTTCTACAATATAAAGGATCCATGAAGACTAGATGCATGAAGGCTTCATCATGTCTGCAATGGTCTCAGTGAAGTGAGTTTAATGAAGAATGAAGAATTGTTATCAAACAGAGGAAATCAGAATTGAATCATTGTGAAGCTCTACACAATTGAGAAAGCTTTGAGAATGAAGAAGAAAAGATGAACATTGATCTAATAAAGCTTTGACTATTTGAGATTCAAGAAGAAGATCGGTATCCAATGATTGATTCAATCCAAATTGAATAGAAGTTAACTCTAATGAGTTAAAGAGATTTGATTAATCATCATACCCCAAAGACATAATCCTTGAAGATCTTATACCTATGCTAAGATGATCTGAATCATTGGAAGATAGAATACAGAATTCTGGGCAATGAGGGGACTCATGGAAATGAGGAGTTGCCTCCTAATCACAAATGTAAAAGGTCTGAAGACAAAATGGGCAATAAGGGGACTTATGAAAGTAAAGTGTCGCCTGTTGATCACAGAAGCAAAAAGGCCTGGAGACAAATTGAACAATGAAGAGACTCATGAAAATGAGGTGTCGCCTCTTAAACACAGAAACATAAAGCCTGGAGACCAAGTAGGAAATAAGTGGACACATTGTAATAAAGAGTCGCCTCATGGAGTTAGACGCAAAGGCTTGAAGTTTAAACGATCAATGAGCGGACACATGAAGACAAAGTGTCGCCTCTTGGTAGCAGAAGTAAAAAGGCTTGAAGTTTAAACGATCAATGAGCGAACACCTGAAGATGAAGTGTCACCTCATGACAGCAGAAGCCGAAGATATGAAGACAGAATGAATAGAGAGTCGCCTCATCAACATGAAGAGGCAACTCATGAACTCAGTGAACATCGTCTGGTAAATGCAGAAGCAGGAAGTGTCGACTCCACAGACCTAGAGCCGACTCCCTCTGATATAATGATTATTTTTCTTAACGCTATAACGGACTGGATGTGCATTTATGATACTCAACCACCTCCAACGGATGGAATCAATGCAAGGGTATATATACTAGCCTCCAACTGCATTTATATATAAGAATCAATAGGAAGAAACAACAAGAGACAAGAATCACTGATCAACCTGCTATTCCTGAACATTCTTCTTGTTTCATTCTTGAGTGAGCTTTGATTGTAAATCTACTATTGCTAGAGAGTTTGTTTGTTACTTGTATATTCATATACACTTGTAATTGAGAGTTTAGAGAGTTCTCTTGTATGAAGCAAAACTCTTGTAAGTTTAAGTGGAGCTTGGACAAAACCACTTGGGATTAAAGAGCTCGGTGAGGAATTCTTTGTAAAGTGAGTTGAGTACTTTGTCAATCAGTGGCCCATCTTGTAATAGGTGATTACATAGTGGAAGAAGACTTCAAGGAGGTCTTGGGGTGAGGACGTAGACCACGGTTTGTGGTTGAACCTCGGTAAATCTGTGTCTCTCTTCTATTGCTTTGTTTTCTTTGCTTCTATTGATTACATTGCTTTGCACATAGATTAATCACTGCCATATTGTTTAGATTAATTTTAATTAATCTTAACTTGTATTAATCTTCAACAAAAACCCAATTCACCCCCCCTCTTGGGTTTCCTATTGGACCAACAATACCAACCACTAAACTTGAGAGAATAGAAACCATAGAAATCAACGAGTTTGAATATCATTCTTAGGCAAGCATAAAGAGAAAAGGGAACCATTCTAATAATTTAGGGCTCTTATGGCCAATATAAAGGGAGACCACTCAAGAGAGGGTTCCATGGGGCCATTTTAACCACTAAATTTGAGAGAATGGAAACCTTTGAAATTAGAGAGTTGGACAGCAACTTTTATGCAAGTTGAAATGCAATGATGCAAAAGTGTGAATTAGGGGATAGTGGGGGATTTTCTAAGGCATGACTCCTAAGGTCTCATCCTAACTTCAAGTAACCAACTTTTAGAACAATTTTTGAAAGAAATATAGAGCTTGAAAATGGCATGAAAATAAGAGCAATATAAGCATTGTAGAACATGGCAATATGCATAAAATGAAGTCAAGCATACAAAACATGATTAAAATATTAACATGCAAGGGGTCATGATCACATACAAGGCTTTTAGGCTACACCACATAAACAAGGGACTCCTGGGTCATACCATCTTAAAGTAGGCTAGTGAGAGATCCCCCTACACGGTGACTCTCACTTGCTTTCCTCTGGGCATGATCTAAGAGCCCTCTTGGCTTAAGCATGCAAGAAAGGGGGGTTGAAAATGGGGATTAAAATAGAGAATAGCCTAAATAGGCTAGGAGGGAGAAGAGAAGAGTTGGGGAAGACACAAATATAAAAGAGATACCACATTTTGCCTTCAACACACTTGTGGTCTTCCAAAGTTGTTTTGATTGGAGCTTGAATGACTTTAAGAAGGCTTAGAGGGCTGGTGGGGAGTGTTTGATGGTGTATAAGGCTTTATATGTCAAGTATATAGGCTTGGGGATGGTGGAATCTAACCTAAGTGTTGGAAGGATGAAGTGTGTATAGAGATTCGCAGTTCTAAAATGACTTCAATAGAGCTTCGCATCAGAAATCAAAGTTGGAATATGCAAAGGGTGGTCTAGTATTTATAGAGATTCTAGAACAAGCCTAGCGCATGTACTACATGCTCTTGGCCAAAATTTGACCCTGCGCATATAGTACATGCGCAGGTACTGTTCCATTGCTAGAATGACACATGGCACCCCATGTACTGGATAAATCTCAACTGTTGATCGAAAGTTGGTCGATCTGATCAAAATTTGAGTGCATGTAGCGTACGCTCCATCACCGGGACGGTTTGTCCAAATTTTTCCTTGATAATTGAGTCAATCGGGAAGGTTTCGAGGGAATTGGTCACACTTGGGATGTTCTCCCAAGGCTTCCGGTGAATTTTTATGTTTTTGAAAAGTTTGAATTATATTTGGAAGTGTGAGATATCGTCTTGGCAAACGTGCGTAAAAGGACAATTTTACGGAGCGTCTGCGATACGCTCTGTGGGTGTTCGAAAGTAGCTATTTTCGTATTGCATGATCAAGGCCTTCGGGAAGCGATGTTTTCGATTGGACCGTACTGATGGAAAGTATTCTAGATATACTTTCGGGAATTTCCAGATTTACTCATTTCTCAAGTCATTTGACGGTGAGTCGTGATTAGGGAATCGCAGAAAAAGTCAACATTGGCAGAGCGTTGTGAGACGCTCCAAGGGTTGTCGAAAGTAGCCATGTTTGAGCCATACGATGAAGGGCTTCAGGAAGCAATCTATCCAATCAAGCCATATCGATGGAAAGATTTATGAACGAGCTTTCGAAAATTCCCCGATTTACGTATTTCTCAAGTCAGTTGACGGTGCGTTATAACTGGGGAATCGGGAGAAAAGACAATTTAGGCGGAGCGTTTGCGAGACACTACAAGGAACTTTTATCGAGTCGTGTGAGTTTAGTATCACAAGGTCCTCCTCGGGCTAAACAAGGGTGTATGGTGAAACCTTTTGCTCAAAATCCCAAGGCCAGTGCTGTGTCGGGGCATATTTAGGTTTTTAGGGGCAAAACAGTCATTTTGACCAGGATTGGCTAGAAATGGTCAGGAATGATTTGGTGTGTTGTGTTAAGTGTGTAGGGTTGTTCAGGGATGGTTTTGGGATAGTCTTTTACCGTTCGGCGGGGTTTGCGCAATATTAAGGTGTTCAGGGGTGAAATGGTCATTTTGGCTGGAGTGGGCCAGAATAGGACCGAATTCGGACCAAATGACATGCGGGGGATGCCTAATGGTTTAACAACATTTTGGAAGGATGGACTTATCATTTTGAGGGATTTTAAACTTTCCCAAAACGTGCCTGGAGGCCTAAAGGGCAGGTTTGGTCATTTTTCACCAAGTCGGGCTAGCAGGCGCAGGTGTTGACTTAGGTGTTGGTTCCCGAGACCGCCCAATCTCAGAAAACTACCTGTGTAGTGTTGGTCTCTAAGAACGCCCAGTTCTTATAGAAATACCTGTAGGGGTGGTGTTGGTTCTTGAGAATGATTGGTCCCAGAAAGCTACCTGGAAGGGTGGTGTTGGTCTCTAAGAACGCCTGGTCTCGAAGAACTACCAAATGACGGACATTCTATGTTGGCAGGCTAGCAGGTGCCAGAAGTGAACCGTCTAGAATTTTGATGAGGTATTGGTCCCTGAGATCGCCCGATCCCGAGAAGCTACCTGGAAGGTGTTGGTTTCCAGGACCGCCTAGTCCGGAAAGCTACCTAGAATAATGGTGCTTATGGCTCTAGCGGGTCCTTGTGGACCTTAGAAGTGACCAGTTGATTGGATTGGAGTTTGTAAGGCTCATCTTGAACCTGTATGTGTTGTGATATTAGAAACCGAACCCGATTAGGCCGGAGATTGCCAAGCAGGTAAAAATGGGGTGCTTACAGCCGTGAAGCGGTAGATTGATTGAATTGAGTTTGAAAAGTTGATTTGAACTTGAATATGTCTATATTGATTTGAATATGAGTCCGGACGAACCGGAGAGTACCGAGTGGATAAAAATGGGGTGCTTACAGCTGCCCCTCTTTTTTGTCTTTGCTTATCGAAAACAAAAAACGATAAAGTAAGAGTCCCATGTTGACCGTGCGCTGATCAGAGGGACGAACTTTAAAAATGTTTGAAGATTTGAGCTTGAAAATTGGAATTTTGAGTTTGAAAGCTGGATTGTCTTGATTTTGAAATTTTGGAATTTGGAAAACTTTAACTTTGAAATGATTTTGAAATTGATTTGAAAATGAATTAATTTGGATTTATATTAGAAATATTTTGGAAAACCTTTGAAACTTGGAACAAAACTTTTAGAGAAAATGTTTTAAAACTTAAAATTTTGAAAATAGGCTTTTGAGGCGAAAGCTTGAAAAACCCAAAATTTTTGAAAATGGGATTTTGAAAGGAAAAAAGCTTAGGAAACTCATGAAACTTTTTAAGGAAGAAATTTTGAAAACCTTTGAAATATTTTTAGAACGGAGCTTTTGAAAGATAAAGCTTGGGAAACCCAAGAAATGATTTTGAGATTAAACGTTTTTTAGGGAAGAGTTAGGAGAACCTTAAGAATGGGGTCTTTTTGGCAAGAAAACCGCAAAAAATTCGGAGGGTCTTTTTTAAAAAAACTTTTTCAAAGAAAACTTACAGAAATTTTGGAAATAAAATTTTAGATAAAACTTTTGAGGAAAATTTTTGGAAAATCCCTTAAAATAGATTTTGACCTTAGAAACATTTGTGAAATCGATAGGCTTGGAATGCAGGAGTTCAGAAAACCTTGAAATTGATAGAAATTTTGGAAGGACAAATTTTTTCAGAAAAACCTTGAAATTTTTAAGGATTTATTTTGACTAAGACTTTTTGAGAGAAATAGTTTTGGAAAATCTTGAAGTTTGTTTGGAATAGAAATCTTTTTGAAGAAAAGCCTCGAGATAGACTGAAGAATTGGAAATTTGATTTTGAAAATGACTTAAGGACCTGATTTTGAAATAGCTTTTGGAAAGAAATACTAAGAACCTTAGGAATTGATTTTCAAAGATAAACTTTTGAAGGAAAAAGTTAGGAAACCTTTTTGAGAGTTGATTTTTGAAAATAAACTTTTTGAAGGAAAAAGTTTAAGAAGCCCTTTGAGTTGATTCGAGTAGACTTTATTGAGACTTATGTCATTCATTTTTTTTATGTTTTATTTTTTTAAAATAAAATCTTTTGGAAGGAAAAAGAAATAAAATCTTTGAGTGTGTGGCCCTTTTGGCAGAGAAGACCCCAAAAAACTCGAAGAGACTTTTAAAAACTTCTTAAAAAACTTAGGAGAATTTTAGAAATAAAGTTTTAAATAAAACTTTATGCAGAACAACTTTGGAGATCTTTTTTTTCGAAATGAGGAAAGGGTTAGAAAATTTTTTAAATAGAATAATTTTGAAGGAAAAGGATAAAACCTTTGAAAGTGGGGCCTTTTTGGTAGAGAAGACCCCGAAAACTCGGATGTTCTTTTAAAAACTTTTTTAAAGAAAACTTAGGGGAATTTTGAAAAATAGAATTTTAGAGGAAACTTTGGAGGAAAGAACCTAGGAACTCATTCGAAAATGAATTTTGGATTTAGAAATTTTCGATATTGACAAAGATTTAGGATGGAAAACTTTGGAATTTGTTAGAAATTTTGGAAGGAAGAATTTTTGGAGTGAAAACTTGAAAATTTTTAAGGATTTATTTTTCCTAAGACTTTTTTGAGAAAAATACTTTGGAAAAATTCTTGAACTTGATTGGAATAGAAATATTTTCAAAAAACGGAATTGGAAAAACTTGGAGATGGATTGAGAAACTTTGAGATTTGATTTTGAAAGAATTTTAGGCTTTGATTTTTTTTAAAATGGATTTTGGAAGAAAAGCATTTTAGAATTTGACTTTTGAGAATTGATTTTACAGATAAACTAGAAGGGAGTTAGAAAATCTTTTGAAAACAGATTTTGAAAAAGAACTTATTAGTGGAAAGAGTTTTTGAAAACTTTTGGAGAAAAATATTAAGAAACCCTTCGAAAACTGATTTTGGAAGGGAACTTTAGAAGAGAGAGTTTAAGAAACTTTTTGAGAGTTGATTTTGAAAGTGAACTTTTGGATGGAGAAATTTAAGAAACTTTTGAATTGGTTGGAGTAGGATCTATTGACAGTTATGTCATTCATTTTCATTTATATTTTATTTTTCTGGTTATTACTACTATTATTTTTTCCTTCTTTTATTTCTTATCTTTTGAACTGCATATACCGTATATTAACACCACTTACCTTGACTTACCTTTCAAGATGGCAGATGTAGGCGATGACGGTTCCGAGACGAAACATTGGTCTGAGAAGGGGACCTGGACAGATTTTTTCAGTAGCTCTAGTTGTTCTAGGGTGTAAGCACCCCATTTTTGACCGCTCGGCAATCTACACTCCATCCAGACTTGTGTTCAAGTCATTGTGGGCATATTCCTATCGAAACCAATTCTCTAGGTCCAAATCTCGTCTGTCCATCGCTTCGCGGGCCTGTCAGGCCCAAATAGAGGCAAAATGACCAAAATGCCCTTAGGGGCATTATCCTTTCCTTTCTGATTCCAATCCCACTCTCGAGATAGTTTATTCCTCGAGACGGTTCCAATCCAGGCACGTCTTTTCGAAGACGGTAAGACCCCTTTCCAATCCCACTCTCGAGACAGTTTATTCCTCGAGACGGTTCCAATCCCAAGCACGTCTTTCGAAGACGGTAAGACCCCTTTCCAATCCCTCTCTCGAGACAGTTTATTCCTCGAGACGGTTCCAACCCAGGCACGTCTCTTCGGAGATGGTAAGACCCCTTTCCAATCCCTCTCTAGAGACAGTTTATTCCTCGAGATAGTTCCAATCCCAGGCACGTCTTTTCGAAGACAGTAAGACCCCTTTCCAATCCCACTCTCGAGACAGTTTATTCCTCGAGACGGTTCCAATCCCAGGCACGTCTTTTTGAAGACAGTAAGACCCCTTTCCAATCCCTCTCTCGAGACAGTTTTGTTCCTCGAGACTGTTCCAATCCCAGGCACGTCTTTTCAAAGACGGTAAGACCCCTTTCCAATCCCACTCTCAAGACAGTTTATTCCTTGAGACGGTTCCAACCCAGGCACGTCTTCTCGAAGACGATAAGTCCCCTTTCCAATCCCTCTCTCGAGACAGTTTATTCCTCAAGACGGTCCGAGTAGCGAAACTACTCACAAAACCGTTAGAGTAGCGGAAATACTCATAAATAGGTCGATATAGGGAATTGACAACAAACCCCTGTGTCACGACGACTGCCGTTAGAGTGGCGGAAACTCTCAAAACCCAGGTCAACACTAGTGTCTGTTAGCCCACTTCGATGAAAAATAACCAAACTGCCCTTTGGACCTTTTCCAAGACTTTCCGGTCAAGATGACCATTTTGCCCCTAGGCATCCGAATGCCCCGGGAACCATACCGGCTTTGGGTATCAAACCGGTAACCCTCTGAGATTACATTTTATACTGTTCTCAGCTTCCTTTTACCTTTCTGGATCATTTCCAGTCAGTTCCGGCTAACCCGGTACAAAATGACCGTTTTGCCCTTGGTGGGCCGGTCTCCTTTTTCGACCACACTGGCTCTGGGTATCAAACCGGTAACCTCCTGAGACTACTTTTTATAGTGTTCTCAGTTTTCTTTTACCTTTCCGGATCATTCCAAGTCAATTCCGACCAACCCAGTACAAAATGACCGTTTTGCCCCTAGTGGGCCGGTCTCCTTTTCGACCACGCCGACTCTGGGAATCAAACCAGAAACCTCTGGGAACATTCTAAATAATGTTTCCAGATCCCAAGTCTTCTTCTGGGACAGTCTGAGTCTGTCCCGGCAGTTTTTCGGCCCGATTGACCGTTTTGCCCCTAAAGGCCTAGTCAACCATTCTGACACATCTTATCCTCACTTTTCAAGTCAAATACCTCCAGGACACTATTTTAAGTGTTCCTGCTCCTTTCTGGCCTTCCAGGTCATTCCCGGCTCCTTCAAATCATTCCCAGACTTTCCGGAGCCACTCCTAGTGAAGCTAGGCTAAAAATTGCATGGTAGTCAGTAGTACAGGCGCCCAAATCTAGTCAAAGATACGTTGCTTGCCGACCTTAAACATTTCCTAAATGGCTGGCACCATTAGTAGTGGCGCCAAGCCAAAAAATGGCCTTGCGCCACTCTTAGTGGCGCCAGTGTAAACTTTGGCCTGGCGCCACTGCAATAGACGCCAGTGTTGTCCAACCTCTATAAATACAGAGCCTCATTCAACGTGAAAAGGATCCGCAAATTCAACCTAAAAATCATATAATTCGATATACAGAGCTCGAGCACCTCCTAAACCCTAGCTTCCCTAGGTTTTCCGAACCCTAGCCACTATACACTAAACCCAAGCCTCCTATACACTTTTATAGACCCCCATACACTCATACCCTTGCTTTCAACCCTCCTTTGAAGACTTGAAGAGCTGCAACCTAAAGCTTGAAGACAACTCTTGAAGATCGAAGACGAAGATTAAGACCGAAGACCGAAGAAAGCAAGGCGCGCAAAATAACATGACATAAGGTAGGCTCCCTATTTAAATTTTTGCACTTCCCCCCTCTCTCTACTCTCTCCTAACCCACTTGGGTTTTCTCTAGTTTAATCCCCCATCTCTTCCCCCACCCCCTCCCCTTCTTTGCATGCTTGAAACAAGGGGATTCCCGGTCCATGTGTAGGATTGGGCTATTGGAGAGTCACCGTGTCGAGGGCTTTCTTCTAGTCTAACTAGAGACCACGTGGGTCCGACCCCCTTGATTATGTGGTGAAGCCTTGGCCTTGTATGTTCACGACCCTAAAATTGCATTGTGCATATCATAGTCTTGCATCTTCCAAAAACCATTTTCAAAGTTGTCTTCAAAATCGTTTTCAAACTTGTTTTCAAAATTGCATCAAAATCTCTTTTTCAAAACATGTTTTCAAAATCACAATCGTAGGGTGATTCTAGCTTTTCCATGGCTAGGATTGCTTTAGGAAAGTGTTACATTAAAAGTGACTTTTATGGTCCATATTTTCGAATCTTATTGTTTTCCAAAACCACTTTCTTAAAGTGGTTCTAGCCTTCTCATGGCTAGAATCGCTTTAGGAAAGTGAGACGTTTTTATACCTTCTAAAAACTCTTTTAAAAAATCCCTTCCTAAAAATCTCTTTTTCAACATACTTTCCTAAAACTCTCCTCTCCAAAATTGTTTTCAAAAACTCCCTTCCAAAATCTATTTTTCAAAACCCCTTTTTTCAACTCCTTTCCAAAATCCTCTCCCCAAAATCCACTTTCTAAAAACGTTCCTCAAAAATCTTTCCAAAAACTCTCTTTAACGATCTTCTACCGAAAACCTTCCTAGAAAAACTCTCTCTAAAAATCTCTTTCCAAAAATTATACTTTCCAAAAATTCTTCCCTCTAGAAACTCCTCTTTAGGATTTCCTTCCAAAATCTTCGTTTCCAAAAACTCTTTTCTTAGAGCCCAAGTCAAGCCTTAGAGCCCACAATTAGGAAACCCTAATTTTCTTTCCAAAAACATGATTTTCAAACTTTGCCCCAAACCTAGGTTTCCAAAACCTCTTGTTTTCACATCCAAACTATACATGTTTCCAAAACCTATTTTCTACGTCGAAACTATAATTTTCCAAATCTAGGGTTTCTAGAATCTCCCTTTCCAAATCCTTACCAAATCCTATCTTCCCTTTAGGAAACCAAATCAAATATTCTCATTTAGGAAACTAGATCCTATCCTCCGTTTTTGGAAACAAAATCAAACCTTCTCTTTTTAAAACAAAATCCAATCCTTTCCTAATCCAACTCTTTCTTAATTCGACTCATTCCTAATCTTTCGCTTTCCTAAATCCTAAGTTTCCAAAACTTGAACATAAAAATCTTTCCTAAATTTTAAAACTCAACTTTCAAATCTTTTCTAATTCAACCATTTCCTAATTCTACCCTCTTTTCAAATCTTAACTTTTCAAACCTAAGTTTTCAAACTCTTCCAAAACTCAAACCTTTCCTAATCTCAAGATTTTCAAAAATTCTAAAACTTTCTAAATCTTAAACTTTCTAAATTTCAAATCTTTCCAAATTCAAAACTTTCTAAATTTGAAACTTTCTCAAGTTAAATCTTTCAAAACCTAAATCTTTCCAAATTTTAAACTTTCCAAAACTTCAACATCTTTCCAAATCTAGTACTTTTCTAAACTCAAAACTTTCTTAGTTCAAACATTTCCTAAATTGGAAACTTTCCTTTTTCAAATCTTTCCAAAATTCTAAACTTTCCAATTTTCAAAACTTCCCTATTTCAAAAAATTTCCTAATTTGAAAACTTTCCTAATTCAAAACTTTCTTAATTCAAAACTTTCCTAAGTTAAACTTTCCTAATTTCGAAACTTTCCTAATTTCAAAACTTTCTTAATTTGAAACTTTCCTAAACCAGACCTTTCCTGATTCAAACATTTCCTAAATCCAACCTTTCCTAAATCTCCTAAACCTTCCAAGTCGAGTCAAATCTTTCCTAAGTCTAGATTTCCTAAAACCAAGTCTTTCCAAAATCAATCTTTCCACAACAAGTCCAATCTTCTCAATTTCAATTTCCAATCTTCTCTTCTAATTTCAAATCCAATTCAATTTCCAATTCAATCTTTTTCTTCCAATTCAACTCTTCTATTTTCAATCGGACTCTTGTCCGAACTACGACTGACCTGATTCCCCCAAAGGGATACGTAGGCAGCCTTTATAGGTGCGGTCACAATACTTTTCAAACTTTCAATTCCACCCTCATGGGTGCGGTCTCCATATTTTCAAATCCCAAATTCCAATCTATTTTCAAAATTCCAATTTCAAAATTTCTACTTTCAATTTTCAAACTTTCCAATTTCAATTTCATCTCTTCAAATCTATTTTCAAATCAAATCAATTTCAAATCAATCTCTTTCCAAATCTATTTTTCAATTTTCTTTTCTTACACGTGCATATCATGCATCATATTAGTTTCGTTTTTTTAAACATTGTTTTTCAAGGTGGATAGGATTGAACTATTGTTAGTCGAAGACTTTTATGGGTGAATCTAGGGTAGATTGATATGTAGATACCGAAAGGGCGGGTAGGGTGATGGCTTAGTGTGTCTTCCCTACAAGTAACCAACTTCTGAACCTAGGATTACTGTTTTCATAGACCAAAAAGGAGTTATTTTTCAAAAAGGGCTAAATATTTTCTAAAAGTTGCCAAACAACCCGTTTTCCTAAAAAAAACCCTCTCTTAAGGAGATATTTTCAAATCGTTTTCCAAAACCCTAAGTGTAGTCTTCGGATTATTCTTAGTTTTTAGGTGACCTAACTCACCTTAATCAAGTTAGGTGGCGACTCCGAATCTTTTTCAAAATCCCTTTATTCAAATCTATTTTCAATTCAAACCTAGTCGCACTCATTCTTCTAGGAGGGTGAGTTCTAACGAGAGAGTACAGCATTTTTTCCACTTGGGTGAGTATTCCTCGAGTGCGAAAAATCTGGGCGTGACATAAGGGTAGCTGGCGATCTGCTAGTCAAACATCTTCCAGCCAGAGTGGAAGGGAGAGTAGGCCTCCAGTCGACCCCTTCCTTTTAGTCGAGCCAGCCTTTGAGGGGGAGTAGGCCTCCAGTCGACCCCTTCCTTTCAGTCGAGCCAGCCTTTGAGGGGTTGTAGGCCTCTAGTCGACCCCTTCCTTTTAGTCGAGCTAGCCTTTAAAGAGGAGATGGATGTCGAGGACGAAGCACCGAACCTTAGAGATCGTGTGATAGGTTATGGGAGGCTTCCTAGCAAAACTGAGTATGGGACGCCATAGAAGACTGCTTCATGCTTGTGAATCTCTTGCACTTAGAATTTGAAGGAGTGGACATTGGTTCGTCTTTGGTCGTCTGACTTATCTCTCTTTTGTTTTGGGGAATGTGAGCTTGCTCCCTCCCATCATGAGTATGGTTTCCTCCTAGGTCTTTGAGATGATTCGGCTGACATTGTGGGACCTATTTTTCTTTATGGATGCATCACAGTTGTCTTGTCTTAGCTTGGGCTCCGTCGTGCAGTTCTTTCTTTTGATCTCTTGCCCTAGTTTCCTTATGTTCTAGTGAAGTTCTTATTCTCACATTTTGAGTTTGTGACGAGTAGGAGAGCTCATGTAGGGGGATTGGTATACTTCTCAAGATTGGTACATTTCTCACGTAGTAGCCCTAGTTCTGCTTCTCCTGAACTTGTTGATGTTTCCACGAGGGGGAATGACTTGGTTGACTGTCGGTTGTATGTACTGCTTACCAGGATTCGTGAGGGACATTCATATGCTCTTATGGTTATGGGAGAGACCTTCATAAGCCTTACTAGACTCTAGCAGGGGGTCGATGCTCATTTTCGGGGATATGCTTCATTATTCCAGCTCTGGGCGATCAGACACTTATTCATTACTCCTCTTTTTTAGCATACATGGTATTCTGAGTCAGAAGTCATTTGATTCGGGAGGTCGAGGGTGAGCCATTGCCCTATTCTTTATTTCATGTCGGCCATGGAAATTTGAGCTTTTTAAGGTATGTGTCGGTGCTGAACTTGTCTATAGGTGACTTTAGCTCCTTTTTGTGTTTTACCTCACTCCTTATTTCCTATTTGAGAGAGAGAGAAAGACATAGAGTTAGATTTTATACAAAAACAGTTTACTTCTGCCAATCCTTAAAATGCACAGGTAAAGGGGCGAATGTATGTTATACTTTCCTTTTATTTTATGAATGTACAAGTTCATACAGGAATGGAATTTAATGCATGTTATACTTTTGGATGACTGCACTTACAAGAATGGAATTGAATGCATGCCATGTTTTTTGATGAATGCACAAATAGATACAGACTAACAAGAATTTAATGGATGTATATGTTATACATGTCATGGATGCATTACTACTGTATGTATATAGGCTATTTACAAAGAATGTCCTAGGATTGTCCCAGGGCCCATACTCTCAAGATTCTGCCTCATTCAGTTTTGTCACATTCTCATCGGGGAGTGATAGCATTTGCACCATTCTCAAGGGATCTTGACCTTTTAGTCTGCTATTTGCTATCTTATCCTTACTTCATACAGGGTTACTGTTTTGGGATTTTCTAACCTTGCTTGGTTTTCTCTCTCAGATTTTCAAACTATCACTGTGGCTTGAGCGACAACTCGCATGCCCTTTACAAAGCGATAAACAGCTAGGCCTTCAATCCGAGAAGACTTCTTTTAGGACTGTGATGCAGGCTCAAATTAGGGGTTGTCAGAAATGAAGGGATATTTAGGCTCAAAGATTTTCTTTTAATAGGTTGCTAAAACCAAAATCATCTTAGCACACCTTGGAGCACGAGATTGCCCCTGCATTCCTTCCCAGTTCTCCTTTCTTATCCTACTTATCTTGGTATTGTTCAGGCTTATTTGGACTAAGCAATTTTCTTTGATCAGATAGGACTTTAATTTGGACCGTAACGTAGGCTAGGTTAAGGGATTTTGAACGAAAGGGTATAAAGGCCCAAATATTATCACTTGTGGGGTTTTGAAAGACCAATGATCACCTTGGGCAATTGAACTTCCAATCCCTGTTTTCTATTTTCTTTCCAATCATTTTTTGCCTTCTGATTGGGATTTTCTCATCAAGAATTTGTTCTTAAGTTGACTTTTAGAGATGCCAACTTTTTCATTTATATTTTAGGGGGACAGTATATTCTTTTGAAGACCACTACAAACATATCACCCACATTCCCTTTTATTTTATTTTCTTTTTTACTAGAGACACCTTTGGCGCCACATTGCCTCGAAAATCACCATTTTCATTCTTACTTCATTGGTTCCTACTTATGACTTTTGCCTTAACCCAGTGTGGGCGGAAACCATCTGGTCGGTTTTCTTAAGAAATTGTAACCGGCTTAAGTGGGCTTTGCAAGGGGATTTCTCTTTGTGTATGGTAGCAAAATTGAAGGCTTCTCATCATTCCAAATTAAATTTCTTAGTCCATAAAGCCTTTGTACAAAATTTAGACAATGTTCCTAGAGATGATGTGTTTCTGCCAGTAAACCACTATATATTCTACTGAATCAACTATTCTATGCTTACCCTAATGTGGGGGATGGTTACTCGTTTAAGGATATCTGAAAAGAAATCATGTACGACTCTAGTGGGCTGAGTGAAGGGTAGAGTTTATTTCTTATTGGATGAATAGAACAATGGCTTTTCATCATTTTGAGGACTCGGTTGCCCATCGCTTAGCTAGGATATCACTCAAGTGCCACCTCTTCAATAAAATCCACACCTCTTTGTTGAGACTGCCTTCCTCCTATCTCTCACTCTCTCTTTGTCTCTCGAAGGTTTTAATCCCCTTTGAATGGGTTGCCTATACTATCCCATCCTTCAAGTTGAGTCATTTACCGAATGGGGAAGAATCCTTAAATGCAACAATCATCTATAAGAGTATGAGACAAAGGGGATAAACTGGAAACTTCCTCCTTTTCATTTCAAATCATGAATGCATGGCATGTGTGTTTATTTAAATAAGATATGCAAGAAATAAAATGATAAAAAAGGAAACAGATGAATTTTATGAAAACCTCCCTTTTCTTATGGGCCTTTTGGGGAGAACTTTTAATAGGGCTTTGGGCTTACGCCAACCTCCTTGGTGCTTCATTCACCAGGTGTATCAATGGAGGGCAAGTTCATGATATTTGGCATACATTTGAAACTTAGAGGATTATGTTGTTGCAATACACGGGTCTGACAAGACTTTGCAAATGGTGAAGTCCTCTTCTGCATGGATAGTGATTGTCTTGGCATGGCGTGGTGGTAGTTGCTTAAAGGTAATGTCTTGTAGATGAATAGTTAATTCTTCTTACTCTTTCATGTAGGTTCGGCCTCCTCTTCCAATAGCCGGGCTTATCCTTTGCATGAGTTTGAATTGGGCATCATGATAGAGGGGTCATGAGTTCAGTTGTGCTCTTTGACCTAAAAAAGGAAAAGAAAAACAAAATGTAGTCAGCATGTGGAGTTAGAGGTTTTATGCGATGCGTGTCCTATAGAGGTCCCTTCTTTAAGGGAATCTAGGCATGATGCTGAGTCCGTTTTGGAGGCGGGGTTTTGCCCGTTATGCAATACAACACCTCTTCGACATAGATCGATTGATATTTCTTTGTTGTAAGCACCCTATTTTTGCTTGCTTGGCAATCTCCGGTTTGTCTGGACTTGTATTCAAATCAATATAGACCTATTCAAGTCCATATTAACTTTTCAAACTCAATCCAATCAATCAATCAATCACTTCATGGGCCAACTGTGCCCAATAGAGGCAAAATGACTAAAAAGCCCTTGCTATATTACTCGATTCAATTCTAGTTGGCACGTCTTCCGAGAGATGGTAAGTCCCCGTTTCAATCTCAAATTTAATTTTAAGTCCAATTCCAATTCTAATAAATTCGGCACGTCTTTTGAGAAAGTTGATCCTTTAAGCAATAAGACCATTCAATCTGGCACATTTTTTGAGAAAACTCTTCGAAATGGTAAGTCCTTTTAAACCTGTCGACCGGGATGAGACCCCAAGTCCCCTAGATGGTAGAACAGTTCACTTCTGGTGCCTGCTAACCCGCCAATGTAAAATGTCTATTATCGGCTCGCCTTTCGAGAAAGTTGATTCCTTAAGAGATAAATCCACCGAGCAGCTTCCCGAGATCAGGCAGTCTCTGGGAATGAATGCAAACCATTAGAGTGATAGAAACACTCGCAAATATCACAACCGTCAGAGTGGCGAAAACATTGGTATACAGGTCAACATTAGGAATTGCCAACCCCCTATGTTACGGGACCAAATTCTCCTCTTGGCCGTGACACATTTACCAAAGGACGAGATACCTTCAGAAACCAACTCATCACAGACCGTCAGAGTGACAGAAACACTCAAAACCTAGGTCAACACTAATGCCTACTAGCCCACTTCGGTGAAAAATGACCAAACTGCATCTAGGGCCTTTTTAGCATGCTTTTCGAGAAAGTACCTAAGTCCTCAGAGAAGGATGTCCACCCTTCTAAGATTATCCCAAAGAAAATCTGGCATGTTCAAGTGCCTTCCAGTCGGTTCTGGACCAATTCCGAGACCATCCGATCAAAATAACCATTTTGCCCCTAGGTATCTGATCGCCTCTAGCATCCACACCGGCTCTGGGTATCAAACCGATAATCTCCCATGGATGCTTCTAAAAGTATTGCCAACCTTCTGATGCATTTTCGGATTATTCCGAGTCAATTCCCGTAAGCCCGGTGCAAAATGACAATTTTGCCCCTAATGGTCCAGTCGCCTTTTCCAATCACACCGGCTCTGGGTATCAAATTGGCAATCTCCCAGAACACTCTCAATAGTGTTTCCAAGCTTTAAGCCTTCTCTTGGGTCGTTCCAAGTCCATTCTGGTGGTTTTTTTTATGAAAATGACCATTTTGTCCCTAGAGGTTCGATCAACCATTTCAACAATTCCGACATCCATTTTCAAGCCTGTTAAACTATTTCAAGATTTTCTACTCATTTTTGGCCTTCTGGACCATTCTCGGTCTTCCAGAACATTCGTAGACCTTCCTGAGTCACTTCTAGTGAAGGCAAGCCAAAAATTGCATGGAAGTCACTAATACAGGTGCCCAAATCTTTTGCCTAGCGTATCAAGGGATGAAAGATAAGTTGCTTGTCGGCCTTAAAAGTTCCATAAGTGGTTGGCGCCACTGCAAGGCAAAATTAGGCCTAACGCCACCAAAAGGAAATTTAGCGTAGCACCACTGCAACAGGCGCTAGGCTATTCCTATGTTTATAAATATAGAGCCTCCCCCTTCATGAAAAGGGTCTGCAAACTCAATTTAAAAACTCTGCTTTTCGAATTACAGAGCTCGAAGTCTCTCCAAACCCTAACTCCCTTTAGGTTTCTCAAACCCTAGCCCCTATACATTTAACCCTAACATCTATACACAATCTATACACTCATATTCAAGCCTCCAAAGAAGCCATTGAAGATTGAACTGTTGCAAGATCGACGCTTTCAAAGTCCAAGAAAAGCAAAGCAAATAAAGTAAGCAAAGCAAAGAAGATACGAGGTTGGTTTTCTCTTTACGTTTATGTAAATCCCCCCTCTCTCTTCTCTCTTCTAACTCACTTAGGTTCTCTTCTATTTTAATCCCAATCTTCTACCCTCCTTTCTTGCATTATTGAAATGAGAGACTCCCCGATTCATGTGTAGGAAGGACTACTGAAAGTTACCATGTCGGGGGCTTTCTCTTAGTTTAACTAAAGACCATATGGATTCGGCCCCCTTGATTATGTGGTGAAGCCATAACCTTGTATGTTCACGACCCAACTTGCATTGTGCATATCATACTCATACATCTCTTCAAAATCATTTTCTAAACTTGTTTTCCAAACTTGCATTAAAAATCATCTTTCAAAGATGAATTCAAAATCTCTTTGTCAAACATGTTTTCAAAATCACAATTCTAGAGTGATTCTAGTCAATTCATGGTTAAGGTTGTTTTAGAAAAGTGTTATATTCATTGTGGCCATCAAGGTTCATATTTTAGGTGTAAACCCTAACTTGTTTTCCATCAAAAACACAATCTTAAGATGATTCTAACCATTCTATGGTTATGACTGTTTTAGGAAAGTGTGATATTTAAAGTGATCATATTGGTCCATATTTCGAATCTATGTTGTTTTCAAAACCACCAACTTAGAATGATTCTAATCTCTTTATGGTTAGAATTGTTTGAGGAAAGTGAGACATTCAAAAGGTTTTCAAAAAGTCCATGTTCAAATCTCTTTCAAAATTACTTTTCAAAATACTTTCTAAATGCTCTCTTCAAAAATCCACTTTCTAAAAACTCCTTTCAAAAATCTATTTTTCAAAAGCTGTTTTCAAACTCCTTTACAAAAGTTCTCTTTGAAAATTCATATCTAAAAAATATCCTCAAGTCTCCTTCGTAGGACTTTCTTCAAAAGATCTTCTTTCCAAAAATCTCTTCCTTAGAGTCCAAGTCAAGCCCTAGATCCCATGGCTAGAAAACCCTAATTCTCTTTCCTAAAAACATGACTTTCTCTTTTCCACCAAAATCATAGGTTTCCAAATTTTGCATTTCCAAAACTCAACCTTTTCAATTCCATGTCAAATCTAGTCTTCTAATTTAGGAAACCAAATCAAGTCCTCTAACTTTAGAAACCAAATCAAATCAACTCTTTTTGGACCAATCTTTTATTTTATTTTAGGAAATACAAATCAAATCTTTCCTAATTCGAGGCTTTCCTAATCAATTCTTTCCTAATTTCAACCTTTCCTAATTTCGTATATTTCCAAATCTTAACTTTCCAAATCCCAAATTTTCCAATCCTTTCCTAATCTCATGCTTTTCTAAGTCTTAATTTTTCAAAACTCAAACTTTCAAACATTTCCTAAAATCAAACTTTCCAAACTTCCTAAGCTCAAACCTTTCTTAAGTTTCTAAACTTTCTAAATCCAAAACTTTCCAATTCCCAAATCTTTCCGAAATTCTAAACTTTCTAAATTCCAAATCTTTCCTAAATCAAACTTTTCAAGTTCAAATCTTTCCAAAATCAACTCTTTCTTAAAAATGAAACTTTCCTAATTCAAAACTTTCCTAATTTGAAACTTTTCTGAAACAAAAATTTCCTAATTTGGCACTTTTCTAAACTGGAAATTTCTTATTTTGAAACTTTCCTAATTCCAAGATTTCCTAAATCCAATCTTTCTTAATTTTCAACTTTCCATATTTTCCAAATCAAACTTTCAAGTCAATTCTTTTCTAAATCTATTCCAAGTCAAGTGTTCCTAAATCAAATCCTTTTTAACCTCAAGTCCTTCCTAAATCCTATCTTTCCTAATTCTAGGTTTTCTAAAACCAAACTTTTTAAAGTTAAACTTCTTAAGTCCAAATCAAGTAAATTCAAAACCTAGATGGTTTTCAAAACTCCAATTCGAGTCAAGATGTTTTTCAAACTCTTTTTTTCAGATCAAACCTCAATTTTAAATCTTCTATTCCAAGTTCAAATCAAATCTATTTTTCAAATTAAACCTTCTATTTTCAATAGGGCTCTTGTCCGAACTAGGACAGACTTGATTTCCAACAAAGGAATATGTAGGCAACCCTCATTGGTGCGGTCACAACCTTTTTCAAGTTTTCAATTTCTCAATCTTTTTTTTAAGTTTCCAATTTCACAATCTTTTCCAAGTTCCCAATTCTATAATCTATTTCAAGTTTCTAATTATAAAATCTATTTTCAAATCTTCAATCTATTTCCAATTTCTAGAACATTCTTTCAAATTTGAAATCAAGTCTTTTCAAATCTATTTTCTTTCCAAATCTTTTCTTCAAATCTATTCTCCAAATCAAACTCTTTTCTTGCACTTGCATATCATGCATCATTCTTTTTCTAAACTCTTTTTCAAAGTGGATAGTAATTGGACATTTAATAATTGAAGATTCTAAATAAGTGAACCTAGGGTGAATAGACATGTAAGTATCACAAGGGCAAGATAGGGTGATAGCTTAGTGCGTCTTCCCTATACATAACCAACTTCCGAACCTAGATCATTGTTTTCAAAGACCAAAATGGAGTTATTTTCTAAAAATGCTTAAATATTTCAAAAGGTTGCCAAACAACCTATTTTCTAAATAAATAAAAAAACCTCTCCTGAGGAAGTATATTCAAAAACCTTTTTCAAAAACCCTAAGTTTAATCTTCAGATTGTGCTTAGTTTTAGATGACATAACTCACCTTAATCAAGCTAGGTGGCTACTCCAAATATATTTCAAAAGCCCTTACTCAAATTAAATTTCCAATTTAAACCTAGTCGTACTCTTCATTCTTGAAGGATGAGTTCTAACGAGAGAGTATGATATTTTTTTTCACTTGTGCGTGTATTCCTTGAGTGCAAAAAATATAAGTGCGACAGCTGGCGACTCCACTGGAGACACTTAGAGGGTTAGACCATTATCATGTCTCTTCACCCTTCACCCATGTGGAGTCTTCAATTAACTTGTCCAATTACATCCACTTCAAATTTTCAAAATCAAATTTTTTAAAGCTATTTTCAAAAACATGCTTACATTCAATTATGTTATCTTGCACTAAATTTGTCATCAAAATACTGACTTTTGCATCTTTGTTTTAGAGGCGGACTCTTGTTCACACTTTTATTTTGTAAGCACCCCATTTTTGCCCGCTCGACAGTCTCCAGTCCATCCCAACTTGTATTCAAGTCAATATAGATATATTCCAATCTAAATCAACTTTCCACGTTTAATCTAGTCAATCAATCACTTCGCGGGCCCTTTGGGGGCATTGTTCGGTCCAATTTCAATAGACACGTCTTTTTGAATATGGTAAGTCCCCTTTCCAATTCCAATTCCAATTCCAAATCCAATTAAATCCGACACCCCTATGTCACGGAAATACTAGTAAACATTGCAATCATCGGAGTGGCAGAAACACTCATAAACAGGTCGATATAGGGAATTGCCAACAAACCCCTATGTCACGGGACCGCCGTCAGAATGACGGAAACACTCAAAACCCAGGTCAACACCGGTGCCTGGTAGCCTACTTCGGTGAAAAATAACTAAACTGTCATTAGGGCCATTTTCGGCACGTTCTTCGAGAAAGTACCTAAGTCCTCAAAACAAAATTTTCACCCTTCCAAGATTGTCTTAAAGACAATCCGACATGACTAGGTGCCTTCTAGTCAGTTTCGGGCCAATTCCGAGACTTTTCGACCAAGATGACCATTTTGCCCCTAGGCATCTGAACGCCTCGGGAACCACACCGGCTATGGGTATCAAACCGGTAACTCCCCGAGAATGCTTCTTATAGCATCCCTAGCCTTTTGATATATTTCTAGATCATTCCAAGTCAGTTCTGGCAAACCCGGTACAAAATGACCGTTTTGCACTTAGTGAGCCGGTCTCCTCTTCCGACCACACTGGCTCTCGATATCAAACCAGTAACCTCTTGGGACATTCTAAGTAATGTTTCCAAACCTCGAGTCTTCTTTCAGGACATTCTAAGCCCATCCTAGCAACTTTCCAGCCCGATTGACCGTTTTGCCACGAATGGCCCGGTCAACCTTTCCAACAATTCTTGTCATCATTTTTCAAGTCCGGTACCCCCGATACCCTATTCTAAGGGTTCCTATCCCTTTCTGGCCTTCTGAGTCATTCCGGCCCCTTCAAACCATTCCCGGACCTTTCGGAATCACTTCTAATGAAGCCAGGCTACAAATTGCACAGTAGTCAATAGTGTAGGTGCCCAAAATTTTCTGAAGATACGTTGCTTGCAAGCCTTAAAACATTTCTAAGTGGCACCAAACCAAATATTGGCCTAGCGTCACTCCTAGTGGCGCCAGAAGGATTTTTTGCCTAGCGCCACTGCAACAGGCGCCCGGTTATTCCTCTATCTGTAAATATAGAGCCTCTTTCAGCATGAAAAAGGTCTGCAAACTCAGTCTTAGAACCCTCCTCTTCGATACACAAAGCTCGTAGCCTCCCTAAACCCTAGTCTTCTTTAGGTTTTCCAATCCCTAGCCCCCATATGCAAACCCTAGCTCTCATATACCCCTATACACTCATACATTAGCCTCCAAAGCCTCTATTGAAGACTTGAAGTGCTGCAACCCGAAGCTCTCAAAGATCAAGACAACCCCTTGAAGACCAATGCAAAACAGGCAAAATAATAAGATATAAGGTAGGCTCTCTATTTACGTTTACGCATCTTTCCCCCTCTCTCTTCTCTCTCCGAACCCACTTGGGTTTTCTTCTATTTTAATCCCCCATCTTCTTCCCCCCCTTTCTCGCATGCTTGAAACAAGGAACTTCCTGTTCCATGCGTAGGATTAGGCAATTGAAGGTCACCGTGTCGAGGGCTTTCTTTTAGTCTAACCGGAGACCAAGTGGGTTCGGCTCCCTTGATTATGTGATGAAGCCTTTAACCTTGTATGTTCATGACCCCAACTTGCATTGTGCATATTATGATCTTACATCTCTCTAAAATTCATTTTTAAACTTGTTTTCAAAACTTACATTTAAATTGATTTCAAACTTCCATTAACATCTTCTTTTTCAAAACTTGTTTTCAAAATCAAAATCCTAAGGTGATTATAGTCTTTCCATATCTAAGGTTGCTTTAGGAAAGTGCTACATTTAAAGTGACCAATATGGTTCATATTTTCAAATCCTTGTTGTTTTCAAAACCACTAGCTTAGAGTGGTTCTATCCTTCTTATCGTTAGAATCCTTCTAGGAAAGTGAGATATTTTTATAGACTTTCAAAAAATTCTCTTTTCAAAAATCTTTCCCAAAAATCCCTTTTCCAATGCACTTTTTGAAAACTCTTTCCAATTTCTTTTTCAAAATTATTTTCTAAAAATTCTCTTTAAAAATAAGTTTTCCAAAACTCTTTTTGAACTTCTTTTCAAAACGCTCTCTTCAAAATTCACTTTCTAAAAATGCTCCTTAAATTTTCTTCCCAAAATCGCTTTCCAAAAACTCTCCTTTCCAAAATCTCTTTTCTTAAAGTCCAAGTTAAACCCTAGAGCCAATGATTAAGAAACCCTAATTTTTTTTCCTAAAACATGATTTTCAATCTTGCCTCAAACTTTAGGTTTCCAAATCCCGTTTTCTACATCAAAACCATATATATCCAAAACCTATTTGCTATCCCAAAATCTAGAATTTTCAAAACTTCATCTTTCCAATTCCATGCCAAATCAAATCTTTCCATTAGGAAACCAAATGCAATCTCCCATTTAGGAAACTAGATCTCATCATCCGTTTTTGGTAGCAAAATCAAAACATCCCTCTTTAGAAACAAATCCAATATTTTGTTTTAGGAAATAGGGATCCCAATCATTCCTAATCCAAATCCTTTCTAATCTCATGCTTTCCTAAACCTTAAGATTCCAAAACTTGAACTTTCAAATCTTTCCTAATCTAAATCTTTCCTAATTCCAACATTTTCCAAATTCTATACCTTTCCAAATTTTAACTTTCCAAATCTAACTTTTCAAATCTTTCTAAATTTTCAATCTTTCCAAATTCAAAACTTTCTAAAGTCAAAACTTTCTAAATTCAAATCTTTCTTAATTCGAAACTTTCTTAACTTGAAACTATCTAAATCCAAAACTTTCCTAAATCGAAACTTTCCTATTCCAAAACATTCTAATTTCAAAATTTTCTAATTTTGATTCTTTCTTAAATTGAAACTTTCTTAATTTGAAATTTTTCCTAAAATGAAACTTTCCTAAAATGGAACTTTCCTATTTTCAAACTTTCCTAAATTCAATTCCAAGTTCCCTAATTTTCCAAATCCAACGTTTGAGTCAAATCTCTTCTTATCAAGTCCATCTTAAATCATATCTTTCATAAGTTTACATTTCCTAAATCACAATCTTTCCAAAAAAAAGTCCAAATCTTTCTTTTAAGTTCTATATTTCCAAATTAAAGTCCAATCTTTTCAAATTCCAATTTCCAATCTAAGTTCAAATCAAATTCTTTTTCAAATTAAAATATCTTTTTCCAAATCAAACCTTCTATTTTCAATTGGACTCTTGTCCGAACTACGACTGATTTGATTCCTCAAAAAGGATATGTAGGCAACCCTCATGGGTGCGATCATAACTTTTTTTAAATTTTCAATTCCATAACTTTCCAAACTTCCAATTCCAAAAATCTATTTTCAAATCTCTATTCTCTAAAACTTTTCAATTTCAAATCAATCTGTCCAAATCCATTTTAAATTAAATCAAGTTCTTTTCCAATCTCTTTCCAAATCAAATTTTTCTTACATATCATGCACCATTTCTTTTCAAAATTCTTTTCAAAGTGGATAGTTTTGGACATATATTAATTGAAGACTCTAATAGGTGAACCTAAGGTGAATAGACATGCAGGTACCATAAGGGCGGGATAGGGTGATGGCTTAGTGCGTCTTCCCTACACGTAATCAACCTCCAAACTTAGAATCATTATTTTCAAAAGACCAAAATGGAGTTATTTTTGAAAAAGGGCTTAAATATTTTCTAAAGGTTGCCAAACAACCTATTTTCTTAAAAACCCTCTCTTAAGGAAGTATTTTCAAAATCATTTTCAAAAATCCTAAGTATAATCTTCAGATTGTGCTTAGTTTTTAGGTGACCTAACTCACTTTAATCAAGTTAGGTGGCGACCTCAAATGTTTTCCAAAAGCCCTTTATTCAAATCAATTTTCAATTCAAACATGGTTGCACTGATTCTTCTAGGAGGGTGAGTTCTAACGAGAGAGTATAGTATTTTTTCCGCTTGTGTGTATATTCCTCGAGTGCGAAAAATCTAAGCGCAACAGCTGACAACTCCACTGGGGACGCTTAGAGGGTTAGGCCATAATCATGTCTCTTCACCCTTCACCCATGTAGAGTCTTCAATTAACTTGTCCAATTTTCTCCACTTTCAATTTTCAAAATCAAATTTTCAAAGTTGTTTTAAAAAACATGCATTTAATTCCATTTATATTATCTTGTATTAAGCTTGCTATTCACATACTAAATCTTGCATCTTTGTTTTGTAGGTGCGCTTTTTATTTACAATATTATTTTATTAACTGCTATGCATGAATGTGATGAACAGGATGGATGTGAGTTGTTGGGCTCTTTCCTCTGCTTTCAAAAATCACCAACACACTGCACATGCGCTTGCATTCTGCATACTTGCATTTTTACCCTGATCTATCCCTTCTAGTTATATTGGTTGTGGGCAAGATTTTGTGTCAATTTCTTCGCCTACGGCCTCTTGATGGTTCCTCTGCTCGGATCACCAACCAATCATGGCACCACCTCGGGGAGTGGGCCTAGGTTTGAAGATCTGCGGACTGAGCTTTTTTAGGAAGCATTAGTAAACTCTCATCCTTATGCTCATATAGACACCATGCATAGCCGAACCTCTGCCGGATTTAAAACATGCACATTGTTTTCCAAAACCATGGAGGAAAGGGCGACTGCTTTTACTTTCCTTTATACCTGCTCATTCCTGTTGTTATAATGACTGTATTCTTACTGTTATAATGCCTGCCTAATTGCCCATGCATGCATATTTATTTCAACTGTATTCTCTCTCCTTATACTCTTTGCATCCATATTCATGCATTTCATATTCCATATCAAGACAAGAGTTGCTAAGTAACTCAAGTCACTGCATTCTCATGCATATGATCAACGCATTGAAAGTGAAACCAAGGTCACTCTCCCTTGTATTAAACCTACCCAAACCCTAAGGGTTCCCATGTAACCCTAAGGACTCATGGCATGCACATCAATTCATTCCATAAGAGGGGCCCCAATCCCTCTACGCTCATGGAGATAGGGTTGCCAAGAAGACAAGGGGCAATCGATCAACAAGGTCTCTCACCGACCTCATCAACAAAAAATCCAAGGAAGACAAATCCGAATACTCAAGAGTAGTTTAGGATTTCATATATAAAATTAGATAGGCAGAAATCCCAAGGAAATTGTTCCCTTTTCCCTTGTTAAAATGTGTTTCGATTTTATTATATTTAGATTTCGAAAGTCCAATATATTCCCTCACTTTTGAATGAACGCATGTTCCCCCTCAAACAGTAAAGTATCTGTATACAGGGGTAGACCCCCCCTATCTCCAAAAGTGAGCCAATACATTATGATTAGTTTCCCTCTCGAGTAAGGGCATCCTTAGAGCATGCATTGCATAAAGACTTGTTAAAATAAGACACTGACTTTTTCCCTTTTGATGGTCGCAGGTTCCTCTCCTCATTTCCTGTCATTACAGGCCAAAGGCTAAGGAACACTTATGGAGTCACTCACACTCGACGCCTTAACTCTAATACTAGCAGAAGCAATAGGACTCAGATATAGGATGACTAAAATAGAAGGCATGCTCTCCTCAGTCTTATCCCATGTAGGAACTACAGCCCCTGAGCACGCAGAGTCCTCGCAAGCCCAAACTCATGATGGACAAAAAACAATGAAGAAGGAAGATCAAGACTATGCCCCGACCACTGCTTACCAACGACCTTCCCAAGCCAAGGGCCTTGCTCCGATACCTTCCAAACCAACCTCTAACCAAACCCTTGGATTATATAATCTCTCCTACAGATACCAACCCAACCCATTTGGCCCTAACACTGAAAATCGTCCCACTTTGAAACATGGAACCCAAAGCCCCTTCCATTCTCGAACCACCAGCCCGGTTGTGACCTCACCAAAACTTGGTTCCCAATCTTTAAAAACCTCTGCAACACTTCCTCAGCCTAGGCGAACAAGTGGGAAAAAATGAATATTTACTAAACTCGCGTGTTCACAGATCACGGCCTATTTTGGTCTCCTAGCGGCCGGATATTTGAAACCTATACCTGCTCGACCCCGGCCTAATCCTCTGCCTCATTACTTTGAATCTGTAACAAGTTGTGAGTATCATTCAGGCGGCCAAGGACATGACACTGAAGAATGTTTGACCCTCAAGCATAAGATTCAAGACCTGATAGATAACAAGATCATCGGCTTAGGACCAGTGAACCTTCCTCCAAACGCCACTATAAACCCTCTGCCAGACCACACCGTCAACGTCAACATAAATTTTGGTAACGACAAGGTCTGGTTCGTCACATGCCAAGAGATACATTATGAGGATGAGGAGGAAACGGAATGGGGAGATGAGGAACCGTATCATGCCTGGTCATGGTGCAACCCCGATAAAATGCCAATCCCCGAAGATGAACTCGTAAATGAATCTGTCATGAAGGTTGACCAAGAGCCATTTAAACTCAGTGATGAGAACCCACCGCTATGCACACCTGAGGGGCAGTAGAGCACAGCCAAATGCAAAAGCAAGAAACCTAGGGCCCAGGTTAAGTCAGTTCAGCTAGAAGAAAATAAACGGACCTATCCATTTGGGGCAAATAAAGAAGGAGAGGAAGCTGGACTCGAAAAAAGAAAAGCTAAGAAATTGAGGAAACACCATGAGGCAATTACAGATCTTACGGGACGCATGATCGTGTCTAAATCAGTAAAGGAGGAGGAGTTCAACAATTGTACCAACCTCAACTATTCCCGTCGGAATCTAGTTATCTTCCCAGAGACAAACAGTAAGCAAAGCTTTAAAGATGTGGGCATCATCCCAAAACTCAACTAAAAGAAGTCCCGTTAGCGTACAGGAGAGGGGTGTTTTCACCCACTTTCTTTCTTTCCCTTTTATTTTACGTCCTTAAAATTAATGTTTACATTTCCTTATAGCTTAAGAACTCTATGCCTTTCATAAAATAATAATAATCAAATGATAGTCTCATCATTCATTGCTGTTATCTTATTTCTCTTGTAAATGGTGAATTTTTCCTATATAAGGGAGCGTGGTTTATCCTATGGAATAATCTGACTTGAAGGGATGATTGCATGAGGTAACCACTCGCCAAATGATCAACTTTCCAAAGAGAGAGAGGATAAGGATGAGTGAGGAAACTACCCAAAGGCAGCACTTGTAAGACACCAAAGCTAAGCAATGTGCGGCCGAATTATCAACATGAAGAGGAGCCATCTTTCATTTCCCCATATATAACCGTTTCCCCCCACACTGGGGCAAACAATAATTGAGAACTTTAAGATAGTATCCACCCTCCATCGTGCTAAAGCAACATTGAAGGCTCTATGGATCAAGCAATTTAGTTCAAAGTGAAGAAAGACCCTCATTTCACTTCCCATACAAAAGCAACCCCTTGCCAAACCCATTAAGCCATTTATCTTCTTTCGAGGAAACTCCCAACCTAAGGATCACCGCCTACATTGGGTTAGATTAAATTTTTAAAGAGAAGGTCTAAGAAAAGAAGGGTTGTAGAAACAAAAGAGATAAAAAGAAAAAGCGAAGGAAAAGAGTTGCCAAGGGGCAAGAGGCCAAAAAAAAAAAAAAAAAGGCCTAATGGGAACCATGATTATGCCATCTTGAAAATCATAATAGGAAGGCTGAAAGAGAAAAGAAGCATATAGAAAGGCCGAAAGAAAAGGATTATTTTCACCCTAAGAAGTATATAGTAAGAGCAAGGAGGAAATTTAAAGGTGATCCTAGGTTACAAAAAAGCCCAGTAGAAATAATAGGTTCGAGCCTTTATCCTTTCTTGCAAATATCCGAAACCATGGCCTACATTATAACCCTACTAAAGTCCACTCTGATTGAAAACGGATTCCTTGATCTAACTGAGTTAGACACGCTGCCAAGGCTAAAGAAGAATGCTAACCCTACTAGAAGAAAAATAGTCAAGGATGGTATAGATCTAAACTCTGCTGAAAACAACATTGAATTTGAAACTACATATCTCGTTGTTTCGAAAACCCCATAACCTAGCCTACAATCTCCTCAAATTGAAAGACTGGCTACTCATCGCTCCACTAAAGGTCAGGTAAGTTGTTGCCAAAACTCCAAGAGTTGAGAGTTCCAGCCCAATAATCCTATACATTAACCCAAAGTAGAAAATCGGAGGTGGTCAAAAGGTTGAGAAAAGTACGAAGTGCTATCATTCAGTCAAGATAAGATTGATCCAAAGAAGAGGTCAGGCCCCCAAAAAGGAAGGAGTTACCATTCGAAAGAAACTGAGTTTGATAGCATCCCTTGTCATTCCATTACCTAGTGTATTTCTAATATGTACACGCATTTTCTTAAAAAAAAAAAAATCGGCATAAGCTTCGCATACATAGGACATAACTCTATGTAGAAACAGAAATCACTAATACAGTTCAATATCAACCCATGTATTAAGTATACAGCCTCATCGTCTCTACACATGCATCTTATCATATAATCGTAAGTATCTTTGCCTGTCCATGCATCTAAATAACATAAATATCCATCTTTGTACAAAAGTCACAAAATAAAAATGCCTAACATAAATACATCTCAGGGATAGGGGCAAAAGAAGATCAGGGTCTCCACAAGGGGCATCTGTCAAAGGTCCAAATCAATGTCCTCTGGATCAAAATCCCCAAAGCAAAGATCCGAAGGAGGTGGATAACTAATAGAAGCACTAGCTTCTTGCGAAGAAGATAGAACCGAAATCAGCCACACGAAAGAATAACTAAACAACAGCAGAGCAAAAAGAAGGAAGGAAAGGATAACATAGCCCACCACCTACCATCTAGGCTAACCAAGCCGTCAAAGAAGCTACCTCTGGCTGGTACTAATCTCGCTCCATCTGGTTTGATCCCTCTGGTCCCTCATAACGGTAAAATCAGCCTAGGGCACATATCCTCCTGCTCGGAGCCATAAGTCCACCACCTCCTGGCCGACAACATATCCGCCAACTACTACCTCAAACCGAGTGAAGGCATCGATAGAATGAGCCCTGAAGTGTGTAGCGTAGTCTGTATCCGGAGGAAGCAAGAATCCGACACCCAGCTGATGCTCCTGATAAGTGATAGGAACTCCCGCCACCAAAGCTCCAAACATATACTCCAATGGATCCTCTGCTGATCAGAACTCCTCATGAAACTGTCATCAGTGATGGTCCCCCAGATAGGACTTCTAAGAATCGTCGCTAAGAAAGGAAGCCCTCGACAGGGACAATGGGACCAAGTACCGCATCATCTCATAATGAACTGATCCAATGAAGGGCAGCCAGGTCAGGTCCCTCGCTTCAATCAACACCAAGTTCACCCGTAGCATCACAAAGTTAGTAATCTCCGATCGCTGGGCTACCCAGTCATGAGCCCACCTCAAAGCATAAAGATAAAAGTCATCCTCGATAACTGCAAGGCGACAAACAAGCAGGTACTCGTAGCTCCACCAAACAAGGAAAGGCCAGAAACCATTCATGTTGCCCCAATGGGAAGAAGTTCGGACCAGCATCGATCAAAGGAAGCAGCCGAAGGAAAAGGACCCCAAATCTAGCTTAGACAAAGCCCCAAGATCAGCTATGCTCACCAAACGAAAAGGCACAAGCGACTTGTTGTTACAGAAACAGTTGAAGATAATATACAAAACAAGTTGCAGCCTCAAGATGTCTCGCCGGGAAGGTGATGGCTCAACAGCAAAGGTACTGTCATCCCGACTGAGCTAGGAAATCGGGAAAGCAGAATGCTCGGGAGGGGGCAAGTCCAACAGTATGCACGCGTCGTCTCTACTGACTAGCTACAAAGTGATCCACCGACCAATGAAAGAAAGCCCCGTGATGATACCCCAGTCCAAAGGGGTGGGACCTAACTTGAAGCCAACAAAATGAAAGGTCCTAGTCTCTCCAAACTACCTCTCAATCAACGCCAATATAAGGTGTCTGTTCAATCGATTAGCTTGTAATCCCATGAAAGCCCCGAACCCAATCTCTACCAAAAAAAGCACGATAAGATGGAGCGGCCCGCTGCATGGTCACAAACACCTAGTGAACAGCTCCTCTGAAAGCTGTATGTACCTGCGAAGAGGGGGGCAAATGCTGTCGCGAGTAGACACTGGGACGATAGGCAAGATCCCCCAGAGGTGGAACGTCTGGTACCTCCAAGTCACCTAGCTCAGCGTCTGTCTGTCTATGTCGGATGGAGGCTCTCCCGTAACCAGTCACCAGATCGCCAAGACCCAGTAGCTCCTCCTCTACACCAGTCTCCTCCTCAAAGGCCTGCTCAACCGGAGGAAAGGGATCGACAGGTGGCCTACCCCCCCGCCCACTCCGGCTAGACGATGCCTATCCAATAGATCATCGGCTACCCCTAAATCGACTGGAACCACTGGCAGAATCTGACCGGGACACCTTCACAAAGCGGCGTCTCCTCTCAGAACCATCCTTACCTGCATCTGCCATCCTAAAAAGGTAAGCTAAGGTAAGAGGTGTTAATATACGGTATATGCAAATAAAAATAATAATAAAATAAATAAACAAATAATCAAAACAAACAAAAAATAATAAAATAACAAAAAAAATTTTCAAATGATAAGTCAAAGTGAATTTTCTACACATTTTGATTTTAAAATTCTATGCCAAAATGAATTTCCTACACATTTTGATTTTTCAAACTTCGAGTCAAAATGAATTTTCCGAATCTCAACGGTTTTCTATCTTTCTCTTTCAAAAAGATTTTATTTTGCTTAAAAACAGTCTCTACCACACTCACGACATCAACACAAAACATAAATCATGCACTATACAACATCACAATTACATAGCACCAACACCTGTGCACACTTTTTAAATTTTTAAACTTTTTAAAAGACTTGTTTTATTTTCCAACAAATCAATAGTTTTCAAAATTATCATAAAATTTCTCAAAATCATTTCAAATATTTTCAAAAATATTCTTCCATTTTTCTAAATTTTAAACTCTATTAATTTCATCACTTTCTCAATTTTCTCCATTTTTTCTATTTTTCTAAGTCTTTTTCTATTTTTCAAAAATCAAAATTTTAAAATTTTTTTGAAAAATCACTAAACTTCACACGGCTGTTAAACACATTTTTCTAAGGCACATGGTATAAAAATTTAGCTGAAAAACTCAATGCCCAAAGTTATAGGGAGAAACCCCCAATTCCTGCAGAAACTCCTTTTACAAAAACACGTAAAATCACTCAAATTTAATCAAATAAGTACCGAAATGTAAAAATAACTTCACCACAGAGTTCAAAACATATCAAAACATCAATTTTCACTATTCACATGGTTGAAACGGTATTCTACACATCAAAATCCACATGAACTCAAAAACTCACTGCTTGGAGTTCTTTGGCGAAATCTTCTTTTCTGGCGACTTTTCCGGCGACGGTGTCTACTTTTGGCAATCCCCTGTGGTCCCTAAGAGGCACTCCTTCAATGTCCAAGTTGGTTTCCTTGCAATGCCTCTCGGTTTTTTGAAAAATCCTCAACTCCCGCAACAACATCGAACCAGAAAATGTTTCTGGTTTTTTTCTCAAGCCTGGCACCAAGCCAATTCTACCAAAGTAATGGCGCTAGTTCCAAATTCCGAACAGTTTCGCCCTTTTTCCTTCCCAAACTCAATTTCAAAAGCCTTTTGGGCCTAATATCCATTTCTAAACTCCCGTTTTGAAAAATTTTCAAGATCCGTCCCTCCGACCCCCTTACGGTCAACATGGGACTCTTACTCTATCGTTTTCTGTCTTCGACAAGCAAAGACAGAAAAAGAGGGGCAGCTATAAGCACCCCATTTTTACCTGCTCGGCAGTCTCCAGTTTATCCCAACTTGTATTCAAGTCAATATGGATATATTTCAAACTAAATCAACTTTCCACGTCTAATCCTGTCAATCAATCGCTTCGCGGCCCTTTGGGCCCAAATAGAGGCAAAATGACCAAAATGCCTTTGGGCCCAATTCCAATAGGCACGGCTTTTCAAAGACGGTAAGTTCCCTTTCCAATTCCAATTCCAATTCCAAATCCAATTAAATTCAAAATTCAACATCCCTTTTGAGAAAATTGATTCCTCGAAGTGGTAAGACCATCTAATTAGGCACGTCTTTTCGAAGACGGTAAGTCTCCTTTCCAATTCCAATTTCAAATCCAATTAAATCCAGCACACCTTTCGAGAAAGTTAATTTTCCTAGGTGGTAAGACCATCCAATCTGGTATGTTTTCAAGAAAACTCTTCGAAACGGTAAGTTCCTTCAAACCCGTCGACCGGGACAAGACCCCAAGTCCCTGAGATGGTAGAACAATCCACTGTTGGCGCCTGCTAGCATGCCAAAGAAGCAATATCTGTTTCAGCATGCCTTTAAAGAAAGTTGATTCCTCAGGTGCTAAGTTCACCTAGCAGCTTCCCGAGATCAGGCAGTATCTGGAATGATCGCGACCGGTTAGAGTAACGGAAATACCCGTAAACATCGCAATTGTCGGAGTGGTAGAAACACTCATAAGCAGGTCGATATAGGGAATTTTGTCAACAATCCCCTATATTATGGGACCGCCGTTAGAGCAACGGAGACACTCAAAACCCAGGTCAACACCGGTGCCTGCTAGCCCACTTCGGTGAAAAATGACCAAACTACCACTAGGGCCATTTTCGGCATGTTCTTCAATAAAGAACCTAAGTTCTCAAAATAGAAAGTCCACCCTTCCAAGATTGTCTTAAAGACAATTCGGCATGATTAAGTGTCTTCTAGTCAATTTCAGGCCAATTCCGAGACTTTTCGATCAAGATGACCATTTTGCCCCTAGGCATTTGAACGCCTTGGGAACCACACTGGCTATGGGTATCAAACTGGTAACTCCCCGAGAATGTTTCTTATAGCATCCCCAGCCTTTTGATACATTTCTAGATCATTCCAAGTCAGTTCCGGCAAACCCGGTACAAAATGACTGTTTTGCCCTTAGTGAGCCGATCTCCTCTTCCGATCACACTGGCTCTCGGTATCAAACCAGTAACCTCCTGTGACATTTTAAGTAATGTTTCCAAACCTCGAGTTTTCTTCTGGGACATTTTGAGTCCATCCTAGCAGCTTTCCGGCCCGATTGACCGTTTTGCCCTGAATGGCCCGGTCAACCTTTCCAACAATTCTTGTCATCGATTTTCAAGTCCGTTACCCCCGAGACCCTATTCTAAGGGTTCCTGTCCCTTTCCGGCCTTCTGGGCCATTCTCGTCCCCTTCAAATCATTCTCGGACCTTTTAGAATCACTTCTAATGAAGCTAGGCTAAAAATTGCATGGTAGTCACTAGTACAGGCGCCCAAATCTTCTGAAGATACGTTGCTTGCCGACCTTAAAAGTTTCCTAAGTGGTTGGCGCCACTAGTAGTTGCACCAAGCCAAATATTGGCCTGCAGTGGCGCTAGAAGGATTTTTTGGTTGGCGCCACTACAACAAGTGCCAGGTCATTCCTCTGTCTATAAATACAGAGCCTCTTCCAACGTGAAAAAGGTCCACAAACTCAGTCTGAAGACCCTCCTCTTCGATACACAAAACTCGTAGCCTCCCTAAACCCTAGTCTTCTTTAGGTTTTCCAAACCCTAGCCCCCATATGCAAACCCTAACTCTCATATACCGCTATACACTCATACACTAGCCTCCAAAGCCTCCATTGAAGACTTAAAGTGCTGTAACCCGAAGCTCTCGAAGATTAAGATAAGCCCTTGAAGACTGACACAAAGCAAAGCGAGGACCAAAGCAAAGCAAGTTAAATAAGAAGATACAAGGTAGGCTTTCTATTTACGTTTACGTATCTTCCCCCCTCTTTCTTCTCTCTCCGAACCCACTTGGGCTTTCTTCTATTTTAATCCCCCATCTTCTTCTCCCCCCTCCCCCCCTTCTTGCATGCTTGAAATAAGAGACTTCCCGATCCATGTGTAGGATTAAGCTATTGAAGGTCACCGTGTCGGGGACTTTCTTTTAGTCTAACCGAAGACCACGTGAGTTCGGCCCCCTTGATTATGTGGTGAAACCTTTAACCTTGTATGTACACGACCCCAACTTGCATTGTGTATATCATGATCTTTCATATCTCCAAAATTCGTTTTTAAACTTGTTTTCAAAACTTGCATTCAAATTAATTTCAAACTTGCATCAAAATCTTCTTTTTCAAAACTTGTTTTCAAAATCATAATCCTAAGGTGATTCTAGCATTTCCATGACTAGGATTGCTTTAGGAAAGTGTTATATTTAAAGTGACCAATATAGTCCATATTTTGAAATCATTGTTGTTTTCAAAACCACTACCTTAGAGTGGTTCTAACCTTCTTATGGTTAGAATCGTTTTAGGAAAGTGAATATTTTTATAGACTTTCAAAAAATTCTCTTTTCAAAAATCTCTCATTCTAAAAATTCCTTTTCCAATACACTTTTTAAAAACTCTCTCCAATTTCTTTTCCAAAATTGTTTTCTAAAAATTCTCTTCTAAAATCTATTTTCCAAAACTCTTTTCGAACTTCTTTTCAAAACTCTCTCTTCAAAATTCACTTTCTAAAAACGCTCCCTAAGTTTTCTTCCCAAAACTCTTTCCAAAATCCCTTTCCAAAAACTCTTCTTTCCAAAATTGTTACTTTCCAAAATCTCTTTTCTTAGAGTCTAAGTTAAACCCTAGAGCTAATGATTAAGAAACCCTAGTTTTCTTTCTTATAACATGATTTTCAATCTTGCCTCAAACTTTAGGTTTCCAAATTCCGTTTTCTACATCAAAACCATATATTTTCAAAACCTATTTTTTATTCCAAAATCTAGGATTTTCAAAACTTCATCTTCCCAATTCCATGCCAAATCAAATCTTCCCTTTAGGAAACTAAATCCAATCTCTGCATTTAGGAAACTAGATCCAATCCTCTATTTTTGGAAACAAAATCAAAACATTTCTTTTTAGAAACAAATCCAATATTTTGTTTTAGGAAATAGGGATCCCAATCTTTCCTAATCAAAATCCTTCCTAATCTCATAATTTCCTAAACCTTAAGGTTCCAAAACTTGAACTTTCAAATCTTTCCTAATCTAAATATTTCCTAATTCCAACCTTTTCTAAATTCTATACCTTTCCAAATCTAACTTTTTAAATCTTTCTAAATTTTCAATTTTTCCAATTTCAAAACTTTCTAAAGTCAAAACTTTCTAAATTCAAATCTTTCGTAATTCGAAACTTTCTTAAGTTGAAACTCTCTAATTCCAAAACTTTATTAATCGAAACTTTCCTATTCCAAAACATTCCAATTTCAAAACTTTCTAATTTTGATTCTTTCCTAAATTGAAACTTTCCTAATTCGAAATCTTTCCTAAAATGAAACTTTCCTAAAACGAAACTTTTCTATTTTCAAACTTTCCTAAATTCAATTCCAAGTTCCCTAATTTTCCAAATCTAACGTTCGAGTCAAATCTCTTCTTAATCTCAAGACCATCTTAAATCCTATCTTTTTTAAGTCTAGGTTTCCTAAATCTCAATCTTTCCAAAACAAGTCTAAATCCTTCTTCCAAGTTCTATATTTCCAAATCAAAGTAGAATATTTTCATATTCCAATTTCCAATCTAAGTTCAAATCAAATTCTTTTTCCAATCAAAATATCTTTTTTCCAAATCAAACCTTCTATTTTCAATCGGACTCTTGTCCGAACTACGACTGACCTGATTCCTCAAAAAGGATACATAGGCAACCCTCATAGGTGTGGTCATAACTTTTTTCAAATCTTCAATTCCAAAACTTTTCCAAACTTCCAATTCCAAAAATCTATTCTTTATTCTCTAAAACTTTTCAATTTCAAATCAATCTTTCCAAATCCATTTCAAATTAAATCAAGTTCTTTTCCAATCTCTTTCCAAATCAAATTTTTCTTGCATATCATGCACCATTTCTTTTCAAAATTCTTTTCAAAGTGGATAGTTTTGGACATATATTAATGGAAGACTCTAATAGGTGAATCTAGAGTGAATAGACATGTATGTACCGTAAGGGCAGGGTAGGGTGATGGCTTAGTGCGTCTTCCCTACACGTAACCAACCTCCGAACTTAGAATCACTATTTTCAAAAGACCAAAATGGAGTTATTTTTTAAAAAGGGCTTAAATATTTTCTAAAGGTTGCCAAACAACCTGTTTTCTTAAAAACCCTCTCTTGAGGAAATATTTTCAAAATTGTTTTCAAAAACCCTAAGTGTAATCTTCAAATTGTGCTTAGTTTTTAGATGACCTAACTTACCTTAATCAAGTTAGGTGAGGAGTCCAAATGTTTTCCAAAAGCCCTTTGTTCAAATTAATTTTCAATTCAAACCTAGTCGCACTCATTCTTCTAGGATGGTGAGTTCTAACAAGAGCGTACAGTATTTTTTCCGCTTGTGTGTATATTCCTCGAGTGCAAAAATCTAGGCGTGACATATTTCATGTCATATTAACTACTATGCATGTCACGAATGAATGGAATGAACAGGATGGATGGGAGTTATTGGGCCCTTTACTCCGCTTTTCAAAATTTCACATGCACACACTACATTGCGCGTAAGCATTGGCATACTTGCATTCTTTACCTAAAATGTCCCTTCTAGTTAGAAGGGGGTACAAAATATTGGTTGTGGGCAAGATGCTGTATCAATTTCTTTGCTTACAACCTCTTGATGGTTCTCCCGCTCGGATCACCAACCGATAATGGCACCACCTCAAGGAGTGAGCCTAGGTTTGAAGATTTGGGAACCGAGCCTTCTTAGGAAGCATTAGTAAACCCTCAATCTCATGCTCATGTAGAAACCATGCATAGCCGAACATTTGCCGGATTTAAGACACGTGCACTTATTTCAAAACCATAAAGGAAATGGTGACTACTCGTACTTTCCTTTATATTTGTTTATTCTTGTCATTATAATGACTGTACTCTTACTATTATAATGCTTGTATAACTGCTCATACATCCAAGTTTACTTTACAAATGCATTCTCTCTCTCTCTCTCTCTACTTTATGCATCCATGTTCATGTATTCAATATTCTATGTCAAGACAAGAGTTCCAAAGTAACTCAAGTCATTGCATTCATACATATGATCAACCCAAAGAGAGTGGCACCAAGTTCGCTCTCCCTTGCATTAAACCTACGAAAACCCTAAGGGTTCCCATGTAACCCGAAGGCTTCATAGCATGCATACTCATTCCATAAAGAGGGGCCCCAATCCCTCTATGCTCATGAAGATAAGGTTGCCAAAAAGGCAAGGGGCAATCGATCCGCAAGGTCTCTCAACGACCTCCTCAACATCAAACTTGAAAAAGGCGAATCTGAAAACTCAAGAGTAGTTTAGGATCTCCAATGTAAATGTAAATAGGTGAAAAGTCCAAAGAAAAATGTTCTCCCTCCCTTCTATTAAAATGTACTTTGATTCTCTGATATTTTAAACCCACAAGTTCAACATACTTCTTTATTTTTCGCGAATGAATGTAGGTTCCTGATCAATGGTAAAGTACTTACATACAGGGGCAAACCCCCTATTTCCAAAAAAGTGAGCTCGATCCATCGTGTTTAGTCTCCTTCTCAAGAAGGGATAGCTCTAGGGCATTCATTGCATAAAACTTTTCAAATTTCAAAAACTAACTTGTGACTTGTGTGCTTGTTTTTCTTTTCTTTGTTTTTCTTTTTACAGAAACCATACTATAGGAAGCCATCATTGCTCCTAAGAAAGATCGACATCCACCTAGAGATCCCATCATTACCCGATAAAGATCTACATTAATGGCCGCCAATCCTAACGAGTTCTCTGCTATCTCTCGTGAAGAATTCAATGAAATGAGAACCAAGATCGATAAAATGTTCAAGCTCATCCAATTTATGGCCATAAAGGAAGCAGCTTTGACCCGGTCATCATCCACTATTTTTCATAAGGACCCCGAGACTGCTAACCCAAGGGTTATTCTATAATCTGAAAATATTGAGAAAAATGAGGAAAACGCCAAGGGGGCCAATACCGAAAACTAAGAAACCATATTACTCTCGCCTGCTATGAAAGAGCTCCCCTAGACCCTCTCAGTCTAAAAATCCAAGGGTTAGAGGACTCACTGCGAAGCCTTCATGGCCTTAACTCATTTGGGCTTGCATCTTATGAAGTGTTGTGTTTCTTCCCTAACCATTCGAGACCTGCCAAGTTTAAAATGCCTGACTTTCAAAAGTATGATGGCACTAGTAATCTTATTGCCCACCTTCGTCTATATGCTGGTGCATTAAGTGATCATGGCAACGATTTGAAGCTCCTTATGTAATTATTCCAATATAGTCTCACTGAATCTGCCTTGCAATGGTTTGCTCATCTTGACTTAAGGAAGATCATAATATGGATTGAGCTAGTTAATGTAGTCAAGGCCCAATACCGTCACAACATCGACCTTACTTCCGACCGATGGTCCCTAATGACAATGAGTAAAGGTGAGAAGGAACGCTTTAAGAGTTATGCCCTTAGATGGAGAGAAGCGGTTGCACAAGCCAATCCTCCATTGGAAGAAAAGGAGGGTGTAATTATTTGTGCACACATTCTAAGGAATATACTATGAGAAGCTCTGCACTAGCATAGGGAAAAAATTCTCCAAGCTCATCATGTAAGGGAAAATGATAGAAAATGGCCTAAAGATAGGGAAGATTACTGACCCCTACGCAAAAACTAGAGAAAGTTCTGCCAACATAGCCAAAAAGGTGGCTACTACAAGGGGAGTAATCAAGAAGGAAAGTGAGGTGTCTGCCATCTTACCTGTTCAACCACCCTAATACCGTCCCTACTTCAGTCTCACCCTATTTTACCCATGCCCACTCTAAACATGCCTACCCAAGCATCCAACTTTGGCCCTACTGGGGCACGACCTAACTTTAATAGGCTGGTCTGATGCTTCCGTAACTTTGATGCCTTAGCCTGCACCCAAACCGAAGCCTACTATAACCTCCTAAAGAACAACATCCTAAAACCCATACTGGCCCGTCTATTGCCAAGCCCCCTACCTCCAAACTTTAATGGTGCCCTCGCCTGTGAGTACCATTTAGGCAGCCAAGGGCATGACACTGAGAATTGCTTTTCCCTCAAACATAAAATCCAAGACTTGATCAATAACAAAACCATTGACCTATAATCGGTAAACCCTACTCCTACCCCCAATGTGACCACGAACCCTTTGTCAGACCACATAATTAATGTGATATTGGAGAAATATAAGATGAGGGGGAATTGGATGAGATCATGGTCGAAGATTATGATGGGGACTGGGAGACTAACGAGGAAAGTGACTGGGAGGAGGATCACCAGCCATGCCTAATCTATTTCTATAACCCTAATGAGATGCCCGATTCTTCTGACTGGCTAATTGAGGAACCCATACTTGTGGACGAGGACCTGCTGAAGATATGGCCATTGATGGTTGGGGTGTTGAGTTTATACACCCTAAGTATGCCAAAGTTGAGCGTCATTTGTTGGAAAACCCTTAGCCCGCATCTGAGATCAACTATGAGGACATGGGCTAGGAACTAGAAGAGTCAAAAGCACAGAGCCGTTCAAGTTGGAGGGAGGCAAACTAGCCACCCTATTTGTGGAGGAACCTGCCACAAAGAATAATAAGGAGGTCATTGAGGTTGACAACTGCACTATGACAGTTAACATGTCTGAGCTCTAGAAGAAGCCTTTGGCTGTCTTGCCCTGGCCGGATATCGTAACCATGGGTGGAGTGTCGAACATGTGGGCATCGTCCCAAAGCCTAATTAGAAGAACTCTTCACAAAAAACGCACAAGAGAGGGGCATTTCACTCACTTTCTTTCTATCTCTTCTACTTCCTGTCCTTAAAATTAAATGTTTACGCTTTCATTCTACAAGAACTCTGTGTACTTTGTTAAACAATGGGATATTAGTTTATGTTATTTCTTACATTGCTGTCATTTCCTATTCTTATAAATGGTGAATGCTTCTAAAATAGGGGGGCGGTCCATCTTACGGAAGGCCTAACTTAAAAGGGTGATAGCATGAGTTAGCCACTCACCAAATGAGCAACTTTTCAAAGAGAGTGAGGATAAGGATGAGTGAGAAAACCACCCAAAATCAACACTGACAAGACAAGGAAGCTAAGTGATGGGTAGCCAAACTATCAAAAGGAAGGGGAGCCATCTTTCATTTTTTCACAAAAAAAAAAAATTTATCCTTTGCTTAACCTACTAGTGCCTCGCAGAAAGCAGAAAATTTCTTGTCATCCCTAGTCTAAAACCATCCCCCCCACACTGTGGCATGTAGATAATTGAAGGCTCATTCATTCATTCATCAAGCTGAAGTAATGTGAAGGCTCTATGAATCAAGCAATCTAGTCCAAAATGAAGAGAGACTCTTATTTCATCCCCCATACAGTCAAAAGCTACCCTTGTCAAACCTGTTGAGCTGATTACCTTCTTTTTCTAGAAAAAAAACCCCAACTAAGGGATCACTACTCACAATAGGTTAAATTGAAAGGATCTAAGAGAAAGAAGTTATAGAAATGTTCGTCTTGTCAAAAGCAAAAGGAAAAGAAAGAAAAAAAAAAGCAAAGAGAAAGACTTGCCAAGAAAAAAGTATATCAGAGAAAAGACTATAAAAGAATCATGTTTGTACCATCTGGAAAAGCATATAAAAAAGCCGGAGGTCAAAAAAAAAAAAAGAGGCAAGTGCCAGACAACTCCATTAGAAGGTCAAAAATTACAAAAAAGGTCAACTTCTTTTATAAAAAGACAAAATGTAAAGGTGATCCTAGGTGATAAAGAAGCCCAATAGAAACAATAGGTTCGAGCTTTTACCCTTTCTTGCAAAAAATTGTAACTATAGCCCATATTATAACCCTATTAAAGTCTTTTTCGATTGAAAAGGATTGCTTGATTCAAATGAGCCAGACGTGTTGCTGAAGCTAAAGAAGGACACTAAGGGACCCAAACCCCGCCGTGAGTCGGCCAAGGACGATATGGATCTAAACCCTGCTAAGAGTAACACCAAATTTGAGTCTATATATCCATTCGATTCAAAACCCCATAACGTAGCCTACATAGGACATAGCTCCCTATAAAAATAAAAGTCACCAATACAGTTCAATATCATCTCTAAAAATATGTAATCAGCATACATTATCATCCTATCTCTGTTCATGCATCTGTCCATACATCTAGGTTATGAAACAACCATTCTTGTTCATACATTAACATATACATCTAACTATTTGAATCATAAATATTTGTTCTATGCAAAAATTACAAGATAAACTATTTAACAGCAAAACTAAATACATGATATGTATAGAAGAGATTCCAGGTCAACACAAAAGGCATTCATCAACGATCAAAGTCAATATCTTCCAAATCGAAATCTCTGAAACCTGGCTTCAGAGGAGGCGGACAACTACTAGAAGCACTAACATCCTACAAAGAGGACAAAACCAGAATCAGCTAGGCCAAGGAATAACTAAGCAATGTCAAAACAAAGAGAAGAAAGGACAACGTACCCCGCCACCTCCCATATAAGCCAGTCGCACCGTCAAGGTAGCTACCTCTGCCTGGTACTGGTCTCGCTCCATCTAGAACCGGTCCCTCTGGTCTCTCATGGTAGCAAACTCAGCCTGGGGCACATATCCTCTAGCACGGCACCACATGTCAACCACCTCCTAGCCAACAACATATCCACCAACTACTACCTCGAACTAAGTGAAGGCACAGACAGAATGAGCCCTAAAGTGCATAACATAGTCCATCTCTGGAGGAAGTAGAATACTAGCACTAGGTTGATGCTCCTGATATGGAATGGGGACCCTTTCAACCAAGGCTCCGAACATGTACTCTGGTGGATCCCCTACTAATCGGAACTCCTCGTGGAACTAATTCCAAGCCGGTCCCCCAAATAAGACTCCCAGGACTCGTCGCTGAGAAAGGAAACCCTCAATAGAGATAATGGGACCAAGTACCTGACCGCCTCATAATAAACCGATCCGACAAAGGGCCGCCAAGTCACATTGCTCGCCTCGATGAGCTTTAGGTTAGCCCAGATCGTCACAAAGTCAGTAATCTCCAACCGTTGGGCTACCCGGTCACAAGCCCACCTCAATGCTTGGGGATAAAGATCATCCTCAATAACCTTGGGATGACAGACTGGTAGGTACTCATAACTCCACCAGACAAGAAAAAGCCATAAACTAGTCAAACTGTCCTAACAAGACGAAGTCCAGACCCGCATCGATCGAAGGAAGCAGTCGAAGGAGCAGGACCCCCAATCCAGCTCAGATAAAGCTCCAAGATCAGTTACTATGCTCACCAACTGAAAAGAGACGAGCGACTAGTTGTTATTGCAAAAGCAGTTGAAGATGATATACAAAATAAGTCGCGGCCTCATGATGTCTCACCGGGCAAGTGGTTGCTCCACAGCAAAGGTACTGTCATCCCAACTAAGCCAAGAAACTGGAAAGGCGGAACGCTTAGGAGGAGGCAAATCTAGCAAAATACACGTGTCGGCTCTACTGACTAACTGCAAGGTGATCCGTCGACCGACAAAGGAAAGCCCCTTGATGATAGCCCAATCTAGCAGAGTAGGTCCCAACTCAAAGCTCACAAAATGGAAAGTCCTAGACTCACCAAACCACCTCTCAATCAAGGATAGCACTAGATGTCTATTCAGGCAGTCAACCTGTAATCTTATGAAGGCCCTAAACCCAATCCCTATTAAGAAAGCCTAATAAGATGGAGCTGCCCGCTGCATAGTTCTGAATATAATATGAACAGCCCCTCTGAAAGATGTGTGTACCCGTAGAGGAGGCAAATGTCATCATGAGTTGACACTGGGATGATAGGCAAGGTCTCCCAGCGGTAGAATATCCGGTATCTCCAAATCACCAAGATCAGCATCCGTCTACCTATGTCTAAAGAAGGCCCTCCCGTAACCAGTCACCCGATTGCCAAGACCGGGTACCTCTTCCTCTGCATCTATTTCCTCCTCAAAGGCCTGCTCAACTGGAGAGAAGGGGTCTACTGGAGGTTTACTCCCCCTTCCGCTCTGACTAAAGGATGCCCGACTAACAAATCGTCGACTACCCCTAGATCGACTGGAGCTGCCAACAGTATCTGTCCGGGCCGCCTTCCCAAAGCCACGTCTCCTCTCCGAACTCACCGCCTCAGTCCGCCATCCTAAACGGTAAGTCAAGGTAAGATGTATAAATATACGGTATATGCAGTTCAAAAGATAAGAAATAAAAGCAGAAAAAAATAATAATAACCAAAAATAAAATATAAATGAAAATGAATGACACAACTTTCAAATAAATTCTCCCCAAGCCAACTCAACAGGCTTCTTGAACTTTTCCCTCCAGAAATTCTTTTTCAAAATCAATTTCCTAAGGCTTTCCAAAAACTCTTTCCTCTGAAAATTCTTTTCCAAAAATTAATTTTCAAAAACATTTTCTAATTTCCTTCCTCCAAAAGTTCATATTTAAATCAAATTCTTTCCTACAGTCCTTTTCAAGATCAAGTCTCAAGTTTTCAAACTTATCTTAAAGCTTTTCTAATCCCGTTTTCAAAAAGATTTCCATTTCAATCAAACTTCCAAATCTTCTAAAACTCTATCCTCAGAAAGTCTTAAATTTCCAAAGTTTCAATCAAAAATTCTTTCTTTATAAAATCTCTATTAAAATCCAAAGTTTTTAACTCTTCTGTTCAAGGTCCTCATCAATTTTAATCCAAAACTCTATTTTTGAAAGATTTCCAAAAGTTTTCCTCCAAAGTTTTATCTAAGACTCTATTTTTCAAAATCTTTTCAAGTTTTCTTTCCAAAAGTTTTCTAAAAAGACCCCCGAGTTTTTTTGGGGGGCTGTTCTGCCAAAAAGGCCCCGCCCTAAAAGGTTTTATATCTTTTTCCTTTAAAAGAATTTTATTTCAAAAAAATTTCTAACTCTTTCCTAGATTTCAAAAAATTTTGGTAGAATTCTACTTAAAAACAGTCCTTACAACGCCCACAACACTAAAATCAAACACAAATCATGCACTTCACAGCATCACAATCACATAGCACTAACACGTGCACATTTTTAAGATTCTCAAATTTTCAAAGACATGTTTTATTTTTCAAAAATCTAGTTATTTTCAAAATTTTTAGAAAAATTCTCAAAATCATTTCTAACGTTTTCTAAAACATTCATATATTTTTCTAAAATACTAAACTCTAATAATTCCAAAAATTCTTTAATTTTCTCCATTTTTCAAGTATTTTTTTATTTTCTAAAATATAAAAAATTCATAAGTTTTTAAAAAATCACAAAACTTTACACAACTATTAAACACATTTTTCTAAGGCACATAGAATAAAAATCTAGCCATAAAACTCAATACCCAAAGCTATAGGGATAAACCCTCAATTCCTACAGAAATTCCCTTCACATAATCATGCAAAATTGCTCAAACTAAATCAAACAAGCATCAAAACATCAAAATAACATTACCAGAGCATTCAATACATGCCAAAACATTAATTTCGACTGTTTACACTACTCGAACGGAGTTAAATACATCAAAATCAACACAAAACAAAAAAAAACTCACATTTTGGAGTTCTCTGGCAAAATCTTCTTCTCCGAACACTTTTCTAGTAACGGTGACTACTTCCGGTAACCCTCTGGGTTCCCTAAAAGTCACTCCCTCAATATCTTAGTCCCTCCTCTCGCAAAAACTCGACTAGAGGCTTTCTATTTGGTAATCCCGTAAGCATTCGAATCAGAAATTTTTTTGATTTTAACTACAGGCCTAGCGCCACAACTGGCGCCAAGGGAAAATTAATGCAGGTGCCACTACTAGTGGCGCCATTGTCCAAATCTAGGCAACTTTGCCTATTTCCCTCCAAAACTCGATTTCAAAAGTCCCTTTGGGCCAAATATCCATTTTTAAGCTCAAATCTTCAAAAATTTCCAAAATTCGTCCCTCTGATCACCTCGCAGTCAACATAAGACTCTTAAATTATCATTTATAGTCTTTGACAAATAAAAATAAAAAAGGAGGGGCAGCTATAAGCACCCCATTTTTGCCCGCTCACCAATCTCTGGTGTGTCCAAACTTGTATTCAAATTAACACAGACCTGTTCAAGTTCAAATTAACTTTTCAAACTCAATCTAATTAATCAATTGTTTCGCAGGTCTGCTGGGCCCAATAGAGGCGAAATGACTAAGATGCCCTTACTACATTGCTCGGTCCAGTTCCAGTTGGCACATCTTCCTAGAGATGGAAAGTCCCCGTTTCAATCTCAAATTCAATTTCAAGTCCAATTCTAATTCAAATCAAATCTAGCGCACCTTTCAATAAAGTTGATCTCTTAGGCGATTAGACCATTCAATTTGGCACATTTTTTTAGAAACTCTTCGGAATGGTAAGTCCCTTTAAACCCGTCGACCGGAACGAGACCTCAAGTCTCTTAGATGGTAGAACGATTCACTTCTAGCGCCTGCTAGCCTGCTAATGTAAAATGTTCGTTATCGGCAAGCCTTCCGAGAAAGCTAATTTCTCAAGCAATAAGTCCACTAAGTAGCTTCTCAAGATCAAGTAGTCTCTAGGAATGAACGTGAACCATTATAGTGACAAAAAAACTCGCAAACATCACAACCGTCAGAGTGGCAAAAACACTCGTAAACAGGTTGACATTGAGAATTACCAATAAAACCCCCTATGTCACGGGACCGAATTCGTCTCTTGGCCATGACATGTTTACCAAAGGACGAGGTACCTTTGGAAACCAAATTATCACAGATCGTCAGAATGACAAAAACACTCAATACCCAGGTCAACACCAGTACCTGCTAGCCCACTCCAGTGAAAAATGACTAAACTACCCCTAGGGCCTTTCGGCACATTTTTCGAAAAAGTACTTGAGTCCTCAAAGTAGTAAGTCCACCCTTCTAAGATTGTCTCAAAGACAATCCGGCATGTTCATGTGCCTTCCAGTCAGTTTTGGACCAATTCCGAGACCATTCGGTCAAAATGACCATTTTACCCCTAAGTATCCGATCGTCTTTAGGAACCACACTAGCTTTGTGTATCAAACTGGTAACCTCCCGGGGATGCTTCTAATAGTATTCCCAACCTTCTGATGCATTTCCGGATCATTCAGAGTCAATTCCGGTAACCCTGGTGCAAAATGACCGTTTTGCCCCTAGTAGGCCGGTTGCCTTTTCCAATCACGCCAGCTCTGGGTATCAAACTAAAAATCTCCCAGAACACTCTGAATAGTGTTTCTAAGCTTCAAGCCTTCTCTCGGGTTATTCCAAGTCCATTCCGGTGGTTTTTCGATCAAAATAACCATTTTGCCCCTAGAGGACCGGTCAACCATTTTAACAATCCGGACATCCATTTTCAAGCTTGTTATACTATTTCAAGAGTTTCTACACATTTCTGGCCTTCCGGACCATTCTTGGCCTTCTAGAACATTCTCGGACCTTCCGGAGTCACTCCTAGTGAAGCCAAGCCAAAAATTGCATGGTAGTCACTAATACAGGCGCCCAAATCTTTTGCCTTGCGTATCAAGGGTTGAAAGATACGTTGCTTGCTAACTTTAAAAGTTTCCTAAGTGGTTAGCCCTAATGCCACAAGAAGGAAATTTAGCCTTGGGCCACTACAACAGGCGATAAGCTATTCTTGTGTTTATAAATACAGAGCCTCCCCCTACGTGAAAAAGGTCCGCAAACTCAGTCTAAAAACTTTTATTTTCGAATTACAGAGCTTGAAGTCTCTCCAAACCCTAATTCCCTTTAGGTTTCTCAAACCCTAGCCCCTATACACTTAACCCTAACAGCTATACACACTCTATACACTCATATTCAAGCCTCCAAAGAAGCCATTGAAGATTGAAGTACTGCAAGATTCAAGCTTTCAAAGTCCAAGAAAAGAAAAGCAAAAAAAGCAAGCAAAGCAAAGAAGATACGAGGTTGGTTTTTTCTTTATGTTTATGCAAATTCCCCCTTTCTCTTCTCTCTCCTAACCCATTTGGGTTCTCGTCAACCTTAATCCCGATCTTCTGCCCCTTTTTTTGCATTCTTGAAACAAAGGACTCCCCAATTCATGGGTAGGAAGGACTATTGATAGTTATCATGTCTGGGGCTTTCTCTTAGTTTAACCCCAAGAGCATGTGGATTTGGCCCTCTTGATTATGTGGTGAAGCCTTAACCTTATGTATTCACAACCCAACTAGCATTGTGTATATCATACTCATACATCTCTTCAAAATTGTTTTCTAAACTTGTTTTCCAAACTTGCATTAAAAATTGTCTTTCAAACTTGTGTTCAAAATCTCTTCTTTGAATATGTTTTCAAAATCACAATCCTAGAGTCATTCTAGCCAATTCATGATTAGGGTTGCTTTAAGAAAGTGTTATATTCATTGTGGTCATCAAGGTCTATATTTTGAGTATAAACCCTAACTTGTTTTCCATCAAAATCACAATCTTAAGATGATTCTAGTCATTCCATAGTTAGGGCTGTTTTAGGAAAGTGTAATATTCAAAGTGATCATATTGGTCCATATTTCAAATCCATGTTGTTTTCAAAACCACCAACTTAGAATGATTCTAATCTCTTTATGGTTAGAATCATTTTAGGAAAGTGAGACATTCAAAAGGTTTTCAAAAAGTCCATATTCAAACCCCTTTCAAAATTGCTTTTCAGAAATACTTTTTAAAAGCTCTCTTCAAAAATCCACTTTCTAAAAACTCCTTCCTAAAAACTCCTTTTAAAAATCTATTTTTCAAAGGTTCTCTTCAAAAATTTACTTTCTAAAAACTATCCTCAAGTCTCCTTCCTAGAACTTTCTTCAAAAGATCTTCTTTCTAAAAACTCTCTTCCTTAGAGTCTAAGTCAAGCACTAGATCGCATGGTTAGGAAAACCTAATTCTCTTTCCTAAAAACATGACTTTCTCTTTTGCACCAAAATCATTGGTTTCCAAATTCTAGATTTCCAAAACTCAACCTTTCCAATTCCATGTCAAATCTAATCTTCCAATTTAGATAACCAAATCTAGTCTTCCAATTTAAGAAACCAAATCAAGTCCTCCAATTTTAGAAACCAAATCAAATCATCTCTTTTTGGATCAATAATTTATTTTAGAAAATAGAAATCAAATCTTTCCTAATTTGAGCCTTTCCTAATCAAATCTTTCCTAATTTCAACATTTCCTAATTTTATACCTTTCCATATCTTAACATTCCAAATCCTAAAATTTTCAATTCTTTCCTCTCATGCTTTTCTAAGTCTTAATTTTTCAAAACTCGAACTTTCAAATCTTTCCTAAAATCAAACTTTCCAAACTTACTAAGTTCAAACCTTTCTTAAGTTTCTCAACTTTCTAAATCCAAAACTTTCCAATTCCCAAATCTTTTCAAAATTCTAAACTTTTTAAATTCCAAATCTTTCCTAAATCAAACTTTCCAAGTTCATATCTTTCCAAAATCAACTCCTTCTTAAAAAGAAAACTTTCCTAATTCAAAACTTTCCTAAAAGAAACTTTCCTAATTTGGCACTTTCCTAAAATGAAACTTTTGTTATTTTGAAACTTTCCTAATTTCAAGATTTCCTAAATCCAATCTTTCTTAATTTTCAACTTTCCAAATTTTTGAATTCAAACTTTCAAGTCAATTCTTTCCTAAATCTATTGCAAGTCAAGTGTTTCTAAATCAAATCCTTCTTAATCTCAAGTCTTTTCTAAATCCTATCTTTCTTAATTCTAGGTTTTCTAAAACCGAACTTTCTAAAGTTAAACTTAAGTCCAAATCAAGTCAATTCAATCACATGTTTCAACCCTAGGTTACCTAAGTCCTAGGATGTCTAAACTCTAGTTTAACCGTAACCCTAAAATTAGGAGGCTTCCAACTCTTTTCTAAGAACTCTTTTCAAAACCAAGATGGTTTTCAAAACTCCAATTCGAGTCAAGATGTTTTCCAAACTCTATTTTTCAAATCAAAACTCAATTTCAAATCTTCTATTACAAGTTCAAATCAAATCTCTTTTTCAAATTAAACCTTCTATTTTCAATCGGACTCTTATCCGAACTACGACTAACTTGATTCCCAACAAGGGGATACGTAGGCAACCCTCATGGATGTGGTTACAACCTTTTTTAAATTTTCAATTTCACAATCTATTTTTTAAGTTTTCAGTTCCACAATCTTTTTCAAGTTTCCAATTCTATAATCTATTTCAAGTTTTTAATTCTAAAATCGATTTTCAAATCTTCAATCTATTTTTGATTTCCAAAACATTCTTTCAAATTTCAAATCAAGTCTTTTCAAATCTATTTTCTTTCCAAATCTTTTCTTCAAATCTACTCTCAAAATCAAACTTTTTTCTTGCATTTGCATATCGTGCATCATGCTTTTTCTAAACTCTTTTTGAAAGTGGATAGTAATTGGACATTTAATAATTGAAGATTCTAAATGAGTGAACCTAGGGTGAATAGACATTTAGGTACCGCAAGAGCAGGATAGGGTGATGGCTTAGGGCGTCTTACCTATACGTAACCAACCTCCAAACCTAGATCACTGTTTTCGAAGACCAAAATGGAGGCATTTTCTGAAAGGGCTTAAATCTTTTCAAAAGTTGTCAAACAACCTATTTTCTTAAAAAAACCTCTCTTAAGGAAGTTTCTTCAAAAACTTTTTTCAAAAACCCTAAGTTTAATCTTCGGATTGTGCTTAATTTTAGGTGACCAAACTCACCTTAATCTAGTTAGGTTACGATTCTAAATGTTTTTCAAAAGCCCTTAATCAAATAAAATTTTCAATTCAAATCTAGTCGCACTGGTCCTTCTAGGAGGATGAGTTCTAACGAGAGAGTACGGTATTTTTTCCACTTATGCGTGTATTCCTTGAGTGCGAAAAATCTGAATGCGACATTTGTTTGGGCGATCCCGCCTCCATTGACTAAGAGAGATTTGGGCCTCTCTCGAGATATGGTTCTATGCATGCCATGAATCCTTAAGGTTGAGGAACCCTTAAGAGTTTTTGTAGGTTCGATTAACATGAGATTGGATTGGTCCTTTCTCTCTACGATTGATTAGATGCATGAGGATGAAATGACTTAAGTTTCTTGGAACTCTTGTCTCGGAATGGATATGGATGCATGAGCATAATAGAAGTGAACGTGTGAGCAGTATGATAATAATAAATGAATGGTTTAGAAAACCTCTTTCTTGTCTTGCTTCTACCTTCGGTTCTCTTGGTACTCAGAGATGAGGAGAGGGAGGATAGAAGACAAAAAACAAAAGAGAAGTTAGTGCCTCCCTTTGAAAATTTTTATGTAATGCATGTCCTAAGGGTGCCTCTACTTGAGAGGAAAACTAAACAAAATGTATTTGGCTCACTTTTAGAGATAGTGGGTCTACCCCTGTATGCAAGTACCTTACCATTGATCAGGAACCTATGTTCATTCATTCATACATTCATTCATTCGTGGAAAATAAAAAGTACAATGAACTTTTGGGTTTAAAATATAAGAAAATCAAAGTACATTTTAATAGGGGGAGGGGGAACATTTTCCTTTGAACTTCCACCTATCTACTTTTACAATTGAAATCCTAAACTACTCTTAAGTCTTCAGATTCGCCTTCTTTGAGCTTGATGTTGAGGAGGTCATTGAGAGACCTTGTTGATTCATTGTCTATTGTCTTTTTGGCAATCCTATCTCTGTGAGCATAGAGGGATTGGGGCCCCTCTTTATGGAATGAGTATACATGCTATGAATCCTTAGGGTTATATGGGAACCCTTAAGGTTTGGGTAGATTTAATGCAATGGAGAGTGACCTTAGTGTCACTCTCTTTGGGTTGATCATATGCATGAGAATGCGGTGATTTGAGTTACTTTGAAACTTTTGTCTTGGGATGGAATATTGTATGCATGAACATGGATGCAAAGAGTATAGAGACAGAGTGCAACTGTAAGTAAACATGCATGCATGCACAACTATACAAGCATTATAACAGTACGAATACAAGCATTATAACAACAAAAATAAACAAGTATAAAGGAAAGTAAAAGCAGTCGCCATTTCCTCCATGGTTTTGAAATCAATGTGCATCTTTTAAATCTGGCAGAGGTTCGTCTATGCATGGTTTCTACATGAGCATGAGATTGAGGGTTTACTAATACTTCCTAAAAAGGCTCGGTTCTCAGATCTTCAAAGCTAGGCCCACTTCCCGAGGTGGTGCCATTATCGGTTGGTGATTCGCACGGGGGAACCATCAAGAGGTCGTAGGCGAAGAAACTAACACAGTATCTTGCCCACAACCAATATTTCACTCCCCTTTCTAACTAGAAGGGACATATCGGGGTAAAGAATGCAAGTATGTAAATGCAAGTGCACAATGCAGTGTGTGTGTGTGTGTGAAATTTTAAAAAGCCGAGGAAAGGGCACAACAACTCCCATCCATCCTGCTCATTCCATTCCTTCATGATATGCATAGCAATTAATATGACATGAAATAAAAGTGTGAACAAAAGTCCACCTACAAAATAAAGATGCAAAAGTTAGTATTTTGATGATAAATTTAATGCAAGATAACATAATTGAATGTAAGCATGCTTTTGAAAATAGCTTTAAGAAATTTGATTTTGAAAATTTGAAGTGGATGTAATTGGACAAGTTAATTGAAGACTCTACATGGGTGAAGGGTGAAGAGACATGATAATGGTCTAACCCTCTAAGTGTCCCCAGTGGAGTCGCTAGTTGTCGCACTCAGATTTTTTGTACTCGAGGAATACAAGCACAAGTGGGAAAAATACCTACTCTCTCATTAGAACTCATCCTCCTAAAAGGAGAAGTGCAACTAGGTTTGAATTAGTAAATTTGATTTGATTAAGGGTTTTGGAAAAAAATTTGGAGTCGCCACCTAACTTGATTAAGGTAAGTTAGGTCACCTAAAACTAAGCACAATCCAAATATTACACTTAGGATTTTTTAAAAGGTTTTGAAAAACTTTGTCAAGAAAAGGTTTTTAAGAACATAGGTTGTTTGGCGACCTTTGGAAACATTTAAATCCTTTTTGAAAATAACTCCATTTAGTCTTTGAAAACAGTGATTTTAGGCTCGGAGGTTGGTTACGTGTAGGGAAGACGCACTAAGCCATCACCCTATCCCGCCCTTGCGGTACCTACATATCTATTCACCCTAGGTTCACTCATTTAGAATCTTCAATTATTAAACGTCCAATTATATCCACTTTGAAAACAATGTTTAAAAGAATAATGCATGATATGCAAGTGTAAGGAAAAGAGTTTGACTTGAAAATAGATTTGAAGCATGGATTTAAGATTTGAAAATAGATTTGCAAAGACTTGATTCAAATTTTGAAAGAAGGATTGAAGAATTGGAAATAGATTAAAGATTTAAAAATAGATTTTAGAACTAGAAACTTGAAATAGATTATAGAATTGGGAACTTGAAAAAGATTGTGGAAGCGGAAACTTGAAATAGGTTGTGGAATTGGAATTGGAAAATAGAAACTTGAATAAGGTTACGGAATTGGAATTGGAAAATAGAAACGTGAAAAAGGTTGTGATTTTGGAAACTTGAAAAAGATTTTTGAAATTGGAGTTTGAAAAAGGTAATGGAATTGGAGATTGGAAAATAGAAATTTGAAAAAGGTTGTGACCGCACTAATAAGGGTTGCCTATGTATCCTTTTTTTGGGAATCAGGTCAGTTGTAGTTCGGACAAGAGTCTAATTAAAAATAGAATGTTTGATTTGAAAAGAGTTTGATTTAAAACTTGGAGTGAAAGATTGAAAATTGGATTTTAATTTGAAAAATAGAGTTCGGAAAACATCTTGACTCGAATTGGGAGTTTTAAAAACCATCTTGGTTTTGAAAAGAGTTAGAAGCCTCCAAACTTTAGGGTTAGGGTTGAACTAGAGTTTAGACATCCTAGGACTTAGGTAACTTAGGGTTGAAGCATGTAATTGAATTGATTTGTCTTGAACTTGAGAAGTTTGATTTTAAAAAACTTAGAATTACGTAAGATAAGATTTAGGAAGGACTTGAGATTAAAAAGGATTTGATTTAGAAACTTGGAATAGATTTAGAAAAGAATTGACTTGAAAGTTTGATTTCGAAAATTTGGAAAGTTGGAATTTAAGAAAAGTTTGAAAGTTTGAGTTTTGGAAGATTACGATTTATAAAAGCATGACATTAGGAAAGGATTGAAAAATTTAGGATTTGAAAAATGAGATTTGAAAAGTTGAGATTTGGAAATGTACGAAATTAGGAAAGGTCGAAGTTAGGCAAGATTTGATTTCTATTTCCTAAAATAAAAGATTGAATTTTATTTTCAAAAAGAGATGATTTGATTTTATTTCCAAAAATGGAGGATTTGATTTGGTTTCCTAAGTTGAAAGAATAGATTTGGCATGAAATTGGAAATGTGGAGTTTTGAAAATCTTAAATTTAGAAGTCTATGATTTTGGTGCAAAAGAGGAAGTCATGTTTTTAGGAAAGAGAATTAGGGTTTCTTAACCATGGGATTTAGGACTTGACTTGGACTCCAAGGAAGAGAGTTTTTAGAAAAAAGAGCTTTTGAAGAAAGTTCCAGGAAGGAAACTTGAGGATAGTTTTTAGAAAGTGAATTTTCCAAGAGAAGCTTTGGAAAGGAGTTTGAAAAGATCTTTTTGGAAAATAAATTTTTGAAAGGAGCTTTTAGGAAGGAATTTTTAGAAAGTGGATATTTGAAGAGAACTTTTAGAAAGTATTTTGAAAAGTAATTTTGAAAGGGGTTTGAATATGAACTTTTTGAAAACCTTTTGAATGTCTCACTTTCTTAAAATGATTCTAACCATAAAGAGATTAGAACCATTCTAAGTTGGTGGTTTTGAAAACAACATGGATTTGAAATATGGATCAATATGATCACTTTAAATATCACACTTTCCTAAAACAACCCTAACCATGGAATGGTTAGAATCATCTTAAGATTATGGTTTTGATAGAAAACAAGTTAGGGTTTACACCCAAAATATGGACCTTGATGGCCACAATGAATATAACATTTTCTTAAAGCAACCCTAATCATGAATTGGCTAAAATCACTCTAGGATTGTGATTTTAAAAATATGTTTCAAAAAGAGATTTTGAATACAAATTTGAAAGACGATTTTTAATGCAAGTTTGGAAAACAAGTTTAGAAAACAATTTTGAAGAGATGTATGAGTATGATACACACAATGCAAGTTGGGTTGTGAAGATGCAAGGTTAAGGCTTCACCACATAATTAAGGGGGCCAAATCCACATGGTCTCTTGTTAAACTAAGAGAAAGCCCCCAACACGATGACTTTCAATAGTCCTTCCTACACATAAATCGGGGAGTCCCTTGTTTCAAGCATGTAAGAAACGAGGGTAGACGATGAGGACTAATATAGAAGAAAACCCAAGTGGGTGGGTTAGGAGAGAGAATAGAGAGGGGGGAATTGCGTAAACATAAATAGAAAATCAACCATGCGTCTTCCTTGTCTTGCTTACTTTATTTGCTTCACTTTGCTTTGATCTTCGAGAGTTTTGAGATTGCAGCACCTTGACTCTTCAATGGTCGGCTTGGAGGCTCGTATAGGAGTGTATGTATGCTAGGGTTAAAGTGTATGGGGGCTATGGTTTGAACAGACCTAAGAAAACTAGGGTTTGGAGAGAGTTCAAGGGCTGTATATCGAGAGAGTTTCTAGACTTAGATTGCCAACCATTTTACGGTGGAGGGAAGGGTCTATATTTATAGGCAATTTAAACCGACCCCGCGCCTGTTGTAGTGGCGCTAGGCTAAAAAATACGCTAGCGTTAGACCAAAAAATACACTTGTGGTGCCAAGCCAAATATAGTGGCGCCAACCACTTTGGAAATCTTTTAAGGCGGCAAGAAATGTATCTTTGACCCTTGGCATGCAAAGCAAAAGATTTTGGCACCTTTCCTAATGACTACCATGTAATTTTTGGTTTGGTTTCACTAAGAGTAACTCTGGAAAGTCCAAAAATAATCCGGGAGGTCGGGAATGGGCCGGAAGGCCGAAAATGGGTAAAAACCCTTAGAATAGTGTCTCGATGTTAGTAGACTTGAAAAATAATGTCAAGATTTGTTGGAAAGGTCGACTGGGCCATTAGAGGCAAAACGGTCAATCAGACCGAAAAATTATCGAGATGAACTCGGAATGTCCCGGAAGAAGGCTTGAGGCTTGGAAACACTACTTAGAGTTTTCCAGGAGATTTTCGGTTTGATACCCAGAGCGGGCATGGTTAGAAAAAGTGATCGGCTCAGTAAGGGCAAAATGAATATTTTGCACTAGGCTTGCCGGAATTGACTCGGAATGATCCAAAAATGTATCGAAAGGTCGAGAATACTATTAGAAGTAGCCTTGGCAAGTTACCGATTTGATACCCAAAGCTAGTGTGGTTCCCAAGGGCAAAATGGTCATTTTGTACTAGGCTTGCACTCGGATACCTAGGGACAAAATGGTCATTTTAACCAGATGGTCTCAGAATTAGTCCGGAAACGACTGGAATGCACTTGAACATGCTGGATTGTCTTTGTGTCAATCTTGGAAGGGTAGACTTACCGTTTTGAGAACTTAGGTACTTTCTCAAAAAAGCGCGGCGGAAAGGCCTTAGGGACAGTTTGGTCATTTTTTACTGGAGTAGACTAGCAGGCACTAGTGTTAACCTGGATTTTAAGTGTTTCTGTCAATCTAACGGTTTGTGATGAGTTGAATTCTAAAGGTATCCCGTCCTTTGGTAAACGTGCCACGGCCAAGAGGCGTGTTCAGTCCCGTGACAGAAGGGGTTTATTGGCAATTCCCAATGTCGACCTGTTTGTGAGTGTTTCCGCCATTCTAACAGTTGCAATGTTTGCGAGTGTTTCCATCACTCTAACGGTTCGCGTTCATTCCCAGCTACTGCCTGATCTCGGGAAGCTGCTCGGTGGACTTATCACCTAAGGAATTAGCTTTCTCGAAAAGCGTGCCGATAACGGATATTCTATATTAACGGGCTAGCAGTCGCCGAAAATGAACCATTCTACCATCTCAAGAACTTGGGGTCTCGTCCTGGTTGACTGGTTTGAAGGGACTTACTGTTTCAAAGAGTTTTTTAAAAAAACGTGCCAAACTGGAAGGACTTACTGCTTGAGGGATCAATTTTCTCAGAAGGCATGCTGGATTTTATTGAAATTGGATTTTGAACTTGGAATTGAGATTGAAACGGGAACTTATCATTTTCGGAAAGACGTGCTAGCTGGAATTGGATTGAGCAATACCACAAGGGCATTTTGGTCATTTTGCCTCTATTGGGCCTATTGGGCTCGTGAAGCGATGGATGGATTGAATTGAGTTTGAAAAGTTAATTTGAACTTGAATATATCTGTGTTGATTTGAATATGAGTATAGATGGATTGGAGATTGTCAAGCGGGCAAAAATAGGGTGCTTACACTCATCCCTCATACGTCGACACATTAGAATAGAGAGTTTAAGATGAACTTTTGAAACCCAGGTGTCGACAACTAAGGTTCATGTGTCAACACCTGTGTCAGGCCCATATATTTTAAAACACCCCAACTTTACGGTCATTTGAAATTTTCTTCCCTTTCTCTCTCTCTCTCTCTCTCTCTCTCTCTCTCTCTCTCTCTCTCTCTCTTTCTTTCTTTCTTTCCCCAAACCAACGCCAATCGCCCCTCAAATCTCTTATCCTAACACTATACAAACCCTAACTAATCCATCCCCACAACTTTTCATCCTCCACTGATCCTTCCATGGCACCCAAAATCGACAAATCAAGAAAGGGCAAGAAAGCCCTAAATGTGTCGACCCCTCAACCTCAAAAGGGCCAGAAAAGGAAATACAAGGGGCAATCGAGCAAGGATAAGGAGAAGAAGAAGAAAAATAAGAAGGGAGATTCTCGGTCCTCCACAGCCCTATAAAGGAATGAGTTATACTTTAGTAAAGATAAAGCCCAAGAGAGGTACAATACTACTTTCTCTCTTAGGAAGGATTTCAAAGGTAGATGTGTGGATAAAACATTCTTTAACATGCAAAGATTTGAGTTGAACACAAAGTTAGGGAATTTGGGATGGAAACCCATGACAACCCTAAGAGTTGATGTGTACCCTGACCTTATTGCCCATTTTTATGCTAATGTTGAAAGAGAATATGGACTGTATCTATTGTAAGTTATATAAAAGGTATCACTTTTACTTTGAGTAGAACTGTTATTAGAGAAATTCTTGGCATTGGACTTGGAGGAGAAGTGTATAGAGATGATGTGCCTAGAAAGGAATAACTAAAAGTCCTTTATGGAAAGGAGATGGATGAATGTATACAGCCCCTAGCCGATGGCTTACCTCTTAAACTTAGATTGGTGCATCATTTTGCTTGCACTATATTTATTCCCAAGGCTAAAAAAATATGAGTACATTTCTAACAAAGAATTATTCTTCATGTGGGCTTACTTGACTGACTCTAAAATAGACTTGTCCTTGTTCATATTGGGTCATATGTTTAAAGCTATCAAAGCCAAGATCAACCTGCCATATGGCATCTTTCTGACCAAAGTCTTTAAATATTTCAAGATAGATTTGAAGAATGAGAAGAAAAGAACCCTAAAGTCCATTAGTGATGAATACAATGAAAACACTCTCAAAAGGATGGGGTATATTATGAAAGGTAACAAGTGGACTCCCAAACCCACCAAGAAAACATATCAGAGTGAGACCTCCAAAGAAAAGACCACAATAGGGGGTAGTTCTAAAGGAAGGAGTACCAAAAGAAACCTTATTCAAGATTTTGAAGAAAGTGAAAGTGGTATGGGTGGGTTCATGGCACAAGTGATGGAATTCTTATAAAAATTGAATAAGAAGGTAGACATTGCTACCACAAGAATGATGTTTATTAAAAGAGAAGTAAGAGAATTGAAGAAGGAAGTGAAGTTTCTAAGAAAAGAAAGAGGAAAAATGGAAGAAGTTGAAGAAGAAGAAGGAGGAGAGGGAGGGGAGGAAGAAAACTTAGAAGAAGACAACTTTGAGAAAGAAGCAAATGAGGGTGAAGAGGATAAAAGAGAAGGTGAAGAAGATAAAGGAGAAGGTGGAAATGAAAAAGACAAAGGTGAAGATCGTGAAGAGGAAGAAAATGATGAAAAGGACACTGTTGCAGAGGAACAAGGCCAAGAAGATGACTCCTCTACAACTGAATCTGATGCTCATATTCTTTCTTCTGGTCATAAATATGGGCTGAGAGATAGACTTGAAAAGAAATTCTCAAACACCATAGAAAACCCTCTTATACTAACCCCATCTCCACCTCCCTCTCCTAACTAAGCTCACCCACTTTTGCCTTCCCTCTCGCTTTTTCTCTCTTACATTTTCATTTCTGCATATTCAAAGGATGGTGTGCCATCCTCAAAGACAATATTTATGTAAAATTTTGTGAACGTTGATTATCTGAACCTTTGCAATATTTTTGTGAATAAAATATGACTTTGTTGTTAATGCTTTGATGGATAAATGTGTGGATTGTTGCTTTATTTATAGTTATTATCTTGTTTTAAGATTTTTTTTTATTATTATATCTGTCTAAATTTTATCTTTTTGATGAATTGACAAAAAGGGGGAGAAGAATAGTAATGGCAATGGTTTTAGGATCATGCTTACCAAATGTCTGGTTTAAGTGTATGAATTTTGTTTAAGTGGATGCTTACCTAATAACTCTTGCTTTGATTGCTTACCAAATGTCTGGTTTAAGTGTATGACTTTTGTTTAAGTATGCTTACCTAATAACTCTTGCTTTGACTACTTACCAAATATCTTGTTTTTTAATGTATGACTTTTGTTTAATGGAAAAAAAATTTGCATATGGTTAATGGGAAGAAAATTTGCATATAGTATATGGGGAGAATCTATAACTTCTCCTATTATTGCTTTGATAATAATGCTTTGAAGAATTTTTGCATTATAAAAGAAAGGAGGAGTGTGCATCAATTGCAAAACCATAAAAGCAAGGGGGAGCATTTTTCTAGTATGAAATCCTACTCTTTGCTTATTTCATTTTGTCTTATACTTACCTTGCAAAAGTTTTGTCATTACCAAAAAAGGGGAGATTGTTGACTTAGTGCCTTGATTTTGATGATAATCAAACCTTATGTTAGTTTTTTAATGTCTTTATTTAGTGTGTAGAAAAATAAGAAATAAATCAAAGATTTAATAGCTTTTTGTATATCAAAGATTATGGCATAACAAGAAAAATTATAGGGATGAGAAATGGAGAATAATGGCATCTATTCAAATATCAATCCAATAAATTGATTTTGAAGAGATTGAAGGCGCTTAAAGAAGAAATCATTAAGCTTTTGGAAGATACATTGGAGATTCAAGAAGATGGTCTTGAAGGCATCAAAGGTTGTTCAAGTTTGATCAATAAGAAAAAACATTCTATCTAAAATTGAATTGGAGCTCCTTTAAGCTACTACACTTAACTGAAGATCATTTAAGAGTTTCTTGATACCCTAAAGTGAACACCCCTGAAGAACTTGAATTATTTAAAGAAAATTGGCTAAGAAAAGCATAGAAGACAATATATGAGTTCAAGGAGTCGACACATGAAATCAAAAGGCAAGACTTGAAGAATGCACTGTAGGTGTCGACACATGGGTTCAAGGTGTCGACACATGAAGACAGAGGGTAAGACTTAAGGAATGTAAATACAAGTGTCGACACATGGTCTTGAAATGTCAACACATGGTAGGCAGTGACAAAGGATAAGCACAATGTGTCGACACATGCAAGCCAGTGACCAAATAACAGCATGATATGTCGACACAAGGAGTCTAGGTGTCGACATCTGAGTCTAACTGTTATATTTTTAAACATTATATTGGTATGATCTCGCATTAAATGAAACCCCAACCACCTCCAATGGCTAAAATTGATGAAGGGGTTTATATAGAAGACTCCAAACACATTTATTGATAAGAGATACAATATTCTTCCAACATTTGATGATCTTGAGCTGAACATTCCTTACACATCATAATATTCCCTTTATCCTCAAGGGTTCACATTTAGTGAGCTATTCAATTCTCATCTATTCTTTATATAGAGTGTGTACTTCAATTGTATATTTCCTATACACTTGTGAATTAGAGTTTGAGTGTTCTTTAGTTTAAGAAAAACACTTGTGTAAGTTTGAGAAATTTTAGATAAAATTCTTAAGACATTGAAGTTTGGGTGTAAGCTTCAAGGAAAGTAAGCTAGGCATTTCAAATAACCTCCATCTTATAATTGGATATTGCATAGTGAAAGAAGACTTCAAAAGAATCTCGGGGTGAGGACGTAGACCACAAGTTGTGGTTGAACCTGGGTAATTCTTGGTGTCTCATTTTGTGCTTTGCTTTCATTTCTTGCTTGATTGTATTGTATTGCATAAACCTTGAATTACTATTACATTGCTTAGATTAATTTTAATTAGCCTTAACTGCAATTAGTTTTGAAAAATCCAATTCACCCCTCACCCCTCTTGGGTTGCCTTTTGGGCCAACAACTTGGCACTAACTAGCCAGGTGGCCAAGTCATATGATGCTGACTTGGAAGGATTTAATAAGGTAGGTACTATGGTGGATGATAGAGAATCTGTGGGGAACTAGCATGGGGAAGAATCTAGGCTATTTATGTTACTGGTGGGAAGCAAAAAAGTAAACAAAAATGGTTGTTCTGAGGTTGCCCTGAAAAATGATAATGAGATCTCAGTTAAAAATTTGAATGTTGAAGAGGGTGGTGTGGTTGGTGGGAATATTATTGGGCCTGACAAGGAAATGGACTCTGAGAAGGATCTTATGGGCCAAAAGTCATCAGATTTAAATGGTATTCACGTCGAGCCTGAGATGGGTAATGGTTTGGACCCAGAAATAGAGTTTGATGATATTACAAATAACAAATCCTATTAGAGCAATTAGAATCAACTACTTAAAATTGAGATGAAGAGGACCTATAGAAGAAACATTGAGAAGAAAAAGAAGAAAAAAAAGGTTAGTGTAATGTCTAAAAAAAGTGGTAGATCCATCAATAATGATCCAGATAGAGTCAATGTTTCCTCTTTGATGGCTTCAATGTCGTCATTACCATCACAGAACATCAAAGCCAGAAATAAGATAATTCTTAAAGAGATGGATGAGCATTATGAAGAGGAGGCCTTACAAACAATTGAGCTTGGGAAGCTTCTTGGAGTTCACTTTAATAATGATGTTGATTAATGAGGGAATTACTAAAAGGAATGGAGTGGAATGATATCATTAAGGTGAAAAAGATGAAGAAAGGGGCGGTGGGGGCAACTAATGCCTAGGGTGTTGCACTTAGGGTGTTTGTTTAAATGTCACAATGAAGTTAGTCACTTGGAATGTAAGAGGGCTTGGGGGGAGGTATAAGAGAAACATGTTGAGAAAGTTAGTGAAGGCCAGGGACATCAACTTCTTATTGCTTCAAGAAACTAAGTGGGAGGACTATAATGATTAGAAGGTAAGGTCTCTGTGGCACGGTGTTGATGGAGAATGGGTGGCATCCAATTCAACAGGGGCTTTGGGCCGGGCGGGGGGAAGGGGGGCGCTAATTATAATTTGGAAGAGTGAGATCTTCACTGTGTCCCAAAAATTTGTTGATGCAAATTTCGTTTTGTTAAATGGAAATATCCATGATGGGTGGCAGGGTGCTATTCTTAACATTTATGGGCCATATTTGGAGGATGACTGGAAACTGATGTGGGCAAGGATTATCCCCATTGTTAGAGCTGCTAATGTCCTTGTTTGTATTTAGGGGGGAACTTTAATGAAGTACTTAGAGTTGGTGAAAGATCCACAGCTACAAGATTGACCTCTAGAATGAGAGAGTTTAAGGAAGTGGTTAGAAAGCTGAGCCTGATGGATTTACCACTGTAGGGCATAAGGTATACTTGGTTGAACCTACAAGCTAATGAAGTTTGAAGCAAGCTTGACAGGTTTTTGGTTTGCCCTGCATGGAGTGCAAAGTTCACGTGGAATCAGTGCGGTCTTTATTGGCTTTTTCCTAATCATTGTGCTATTTCACTGTCATATGAAGAGAAGGATTGGGGCCTTGTCCTTTTAAGATCTATGAATCATGGTACTGAGTGAAGGAATTCTCCAAACTAGTGCACTCTCAGTGGTCAAAGGAAAAGATTCAAGGGTGGGATGGATTTGTGCTATTACAGAAACTACATCATTTAAAGAGGAGGATAAAGGAATGGAAAGCACCAGGTGTTGTGAATTGGAAGAACAAAATAACCTGTTTGGAAAAAGATATCCAAAAGTTTGACTCCCAAGTTGAGGCCCAAGGATTAAACCATGGCCAAGGTATGGCTAGAAGATATTTGAGGAACAAGATTGCAAAGTTATGTGTTAGAGAAGAGTCAGATGCTAGGCAAAGAGCTAGAATGTTGTTGTTGAGAAAAGGGGACCTTAATACTAAATTCTTTCACTTATTTTGGAAAATATGGCAGAGAAGGAATCAGATAGGACAACTACACAAGGATAGATCTATGATTTTTGAGCCAAGCCAAATTAAAGAGGAAGTGTTCAGGGCCTTTAAAGAGAGATACCAGAAACCATTGGATTGTAGCCCGTTGCTAGGGAATAGTTTAAAGAAACAGATCATTTCTAAAAAAGCTTGGCCTTGGAAATGGTTATTGATGAACAGGAAATTCTGGAGGCCATTAAAAGTTGCAATGGAGCCAAGGCCCCAGGTCTAGATGGATTCAAGATAAGCTTTATGAAGAGATATTGGAGCTTGATCAAGAATGAGGTAATCAGGTTTATCAATGATTTTAATTCTAATGCAAGACTAGTTAAGGGGATTAATTCATCATTTATTACCCTTATCCCAAAAGTGAAGTTGCTTGAGAATTTAGATTAAGAAGTGTAATGGGGGACATCATTGATGAGAAACAATCAGCATTTGTAATGGGAAGGCAGATTTTGGATGGTGTTCTCATAAACAATGAGATCATTCATACTTGGAAAAGAGATAAAAAAAAAAAAAAGGGATTATTCTAAACTTAGATTTCCAAAAAGCCTTTGATACTGTAAGCTGGTTATACCTCTTGCATATGATGGAAAAGATTAACTTTGGTCAGAACTGAATCTCGTGGATAAAAGAGTACCTATCAACTAGAATGGTATCTATTCTTGTGAATGGATCCCCAACAAAGGAGTTTGAGATGAAGAGGGGATTGAGGCAGGGGGATCCACTATCCCCATTCCTTTTCAATATTGCATCTGCTGGTTTGAATGAGTTGTTGTCAAGGGCTGTTGATCTTAATCTGATTGAAGGAACTTGTCTGGGGTCATATGACACTCAGATTACTCATCTGTAATTTACAGATGACACAATAATTTTCTGTGAAGCAGATTTGCATGAGCTTAAGATTCTAAAGAGGATCCTAAGGTGCTTCAAGCTTGTCTTAGGTTTACAAATCATCTACCAGAAGTCTTCAATCAGTGGCATTGAAATGGACTCGAGGCAATTAAAGGAATAGCTCAGATTTTCAGATGTAGGATCCAGATACTTCCAATGTCTTATTTGGGGCTAACTGTGTGGGCAAATCCAAGGTTATTAAGTCATGGGATGGAATCATCAAGACCATAAAGGACAGGTGAGCTAAATGGAAGAGAAAGCATTTTTCCTTAGGTGGTAGACTGACATTAATTAAAGCTACACTGGTACAACTTTCAATATACTATATGTTCTTGTTTAGGATCCCAAAAGAGGTTAGTAATAAAATTGAGAAGATTCAAAGAAGTTTTTTGTGGGGTGATGAGGATGTGAAGAGAAAAGTTCATTGTGTGGGGTGGAATAGGATAACTAAGAGCAAATCTAGTGGTGGTCTTGGAGTTATCCCTGTTGATTCTCTGAACTCTGCCCTCCTAGCCAAGTGGTGGTGGAGGTTTGCCAATGAAAAAGATGCCCTATGGAAAAAGGTAATTTGTCAAAGCTATAAGTATGATCAAGCAAGATGGTTACCCAGGATTTGTGAATCTAGAACATGTTCAATGATATCGGCTGATATTTTGAATGTTGGAGTTAACCAGAAGATGTTTATGAAGAATCTAGAAATTAAAGTGGGAAATGGGAGGCAAACCAGCTTCTAGGAGGATACATGGATTGGGGATAGACCTCTTAGTGAAGATTTTCCCAGGCTATTCTCCTTATCCTTGCAGAAAAAAGCTTTTATCAATGAAATTGAAAAGGAAGGGGAGGTCTGGAGCTTTAGTTTTACAAGGTAGTTAAGGGTCTGGGAGGAGGATCAGTTGAAGGAATTAGTTGAAAAAAATTCAGCTTTGGGACAGTAGAGTGGGGGTTGATGATAAAGTTATATGGAAACTGGATAAGAATGGTATGTTTTCTGTGAATTCTTACTGCAGGAATTTGCTTGATGAAAGTAGTGATGGTCTTTCTGATTTGAGTTTGATCTGGAAAATTAAGGTCCCTCATAAAATTCAGTTCTTTGGGTGGATTGCAGCTCAAGAAAAAATTAAGTCAATGATGATGCTATTCAACAGAAAGTGTCTCCCCCATAATTGTGATATTTTTTGCCCTTTCTGTAAGGATGTTGTGGAAGACTCTAATCATCTACTACTGAACTATGTATTCTCATGGAATCTGCAGTGCAGAATCTTAAAATGGTGGGAACTGTTATGGGTAAACTCTAATAATTTGCTGAATCATCTGCAGAGGTGGCTTGATCTTGAGTTTAAGAATGTGGAGAAAAAGCTACGGGAGGCATTATTTATTGCAGCCATATGGTTCATATGGAAGGCAAGGAACAATTTGGTATTCAATAATGTTGAAGTTTGCTGGGGGGATGTCTTTGACAATACTGTCATTCATGCAGTTTTATGGATCAAGGCAGAGTGCCCTAGTTCCTCTGTTACAGTTGATAATGTCTTTTACTCTCTGGATAGTGTTAGACAGCTGGACTGTGATATTGGTGAGCTAGGGGTGTGGGTGATGTTTTTGTTTGTAGTTCTGATTCAAGTCGTTGGTGTGTATGTTCAGCTGGTTCCTTATCAATTGGCTAATATTTGCTGTCTTTTTGTCTTGGTTGTAGCTTCCTTTGTCTGGTGAGGCTATTGACTGCATGATGCTTTGTATCATTGCCTATTCCTATCCCAGATTGTACTACTACTCATTATTAATATAGTCCTATTTTTGCTAATAAAAAAAATAATAAACAGTGGAGTCACCAGGAGCATACTGAATATGAGCAGGCGGTGATTAACCATAGACAACGTCATAAAGGGTAATCTTGGTAAAGGAGTGAAATAAGTGGGCTACTGCTCCTTGAAGCAACCTTTCTTAGAGTCACTCCAAAGTTCATAGGTCAAGCAGTTTAATTCCACTTCCCTTTGCACCTTTTAAGATATGGCGTCATCCATTTGCTGTAAACTTCATACACAATAGAGTGAAGCCCAACAATGGTAGCCAACCATTGGACTCTTAGTACCAAATCGCAACCACCTAAGGGAAGAACTTACTTCAGTTGCGAAAGTAGAGACGTACATAGCCCATTTGAAATTGCTGCATGATGCTGAACTTATTAGCCGATTCCATTCGCCACCGCGACATGACGTGGTTGCATTGGTAGCACCTCGCAACCTACACATTTGGCTACTGTTGGGTCAAGAAATTGTGCGTGCTGCCAAAATCAATCAAAATGACTATTGGCTTACGTTTGATAGAACCTCAAACCCGCATTCTTTGGTGTGAAGAGGAACCAAACAACGCATGAACTGAGATTTGCAATTCTTCACTTGGTGTGTTCTTAGAATCCTCTACCTCATCTTCTTGTTCTTTCTCGTCATCCTTATTATCCTCTCGCTCAATTAAAAGTAGTTGTTGCATTTTGCACCTATGCCATGGCATGCAATGTTCATTACAATTGTAACACAACCATTTTTCTCGCCTTTCATTTCATATCTGCCTGTGACAAGCTACGAATAGGTGGCATTGTGTCACCAGAAGGTTTTTGAGAATGATGACCTACTACATTTAGCTTGGACTGACCAGTGGTGACCTTCTTGCTCTTTCGCTGCATTCTTCCTAAAGACGAGCAAATCTAATGGCTAGCATTATTGTAGTCAGCGTAAACATCTTTACACAGCCTGATATCGTCCTTGAGACCACTACCAAAACAACTAACATAGAATTCTTCAGATAGCCCCTTGTGCGATTGGCAAATGCCTTAGAATGTTGTTGGTATGCTGCAACTGAACTTTTTTATTTGTTTGTTGCAGCTTAGTGAGTTCTCCTACTGAATCCTAATAAGATGTTGGTCCAAGATGAGTACATAAAGTTTGCACAAAATACTCCCAGTCAACGGATTCCCTTGTTCTCTCATACCACTGAAACCATTGTATCACCTTGTACTCCAAGTGAAATAATGAATACTCAAGCTTTTGTATTTATGCTATCTGATTGAAATGAAAGGACTGCTCACAGCAATATACCCTCCTCATGGATCGACTCCACCAAAATGAGGAAATGCAATCTTTTCATATCAAGCTTGGACTGAATAATTGGTCAAAGAGGAAGCTTCCTGTCCATTGGCAGTTGACTCTCCCTTATCGCCATGAGTCAGATATATTGTACCCGGAAGCTATTCATATTTGAGATGCATTGCAGACAGCAACAGCTTAAGCTCCACAATTACTTCTGCATGCTTCTCCGAGCCTTCCGGAATCATTTGCAAAGATGACTCCATCCTCTTTGCATCTTGCGATCTAGTACCTCTACCATTATCAAGGTCTCAGGCACACCATGATGGTCCGCTCTCATACCAATTGATAAGCATGGGTGAAGAAAACAATTTGTTTCTATTTTTTGTTTTTTCAAAAATAAAAACATAAAAAAAAATATTAAAATAAATGTATTTTCTGATTCTAAAACATTAATATAGTACGTTTAACAGAACGGTAACCTATAAATGCCATCATTAGACTATAAAAAACAAAAAATAAAAACAAAAAACAAAAACATACAACAAAAAATAAAAACTGACAGCACTTCCAAACGGACCTTTTTTCCTATGTCAAGAGCAACCCTTGTGCTAAAAATATTTTTGAAATTCAACAAAATACTTCGTTGACTCCAATACGGAGTTGTTTATATCATCCTACCCTGCCATTCCTAACTTAAGCAATCCAACCTGAATTCAAAATCAAAAGAAAAATCTGTTAGGATAAGATTGTACCCAACCTACAACTGGATAACAAGATAACAAAATTAATTTAAAATCAAACCCCCTGACACATACAATGCACACACTTAATATACTAGAAATGGCACGCGCGATAATGCATGTGCAATTCGAGTAGTGTAATCATATAAAAGAACAAATTTTTTACCCAGGGAGAGAGAGCGAGAGAGAGAGAGAGAGAGAGAGAATTCCCAAGTTTAACTAAAAGATCTGTATGTGCACAAATATATATATATTTATATTCGTAAGAAGCATAGATACAGATATGAATACGGATACAAACAGAGATACAAATACGAAAAATAACATTTTTAAAAAATAAAGACACCGATATAACAGGGACACAACAAAAAGATATTTTTATATTTTTATTTGTTATTATATATGAATGTAAAAATCATAAATCACTAAAAATAATATAAAAACAACTAAATAAGGTTACAATTATAACACAACAATTAACAAGTTAAGAATTTGAAAAATTGGATTTATGTGTTTTATGTGTTTTAAAATTTTGAAATGTATAAATTTGACTCCATTGTATACTTTTGATAGCAACATTTCAATCTTACCGTCTCCTAAAATGTGTTCAACTAGTGAACACGCATGTTCATGATGTGCCCGAGAAGTGTCCACTAAAAAAAATATAAATAAAAATATTAGACAAGCTAATTAGCGTGTCCAACACGTGTCCCAGTATGTTCGAAGAGTATGTGTGTCCGTCATGTGTCCAACACGGATACGACACCCTAAACAATGTATCCGTGCTTCCTAGATATATTCTTTATAAGTCCACGTCTACATATAAATACGCAATTCAATATAAGGCGAACTTAGGATCAATATACCATGCACTAAACAAAATAAAGGATAAAAATCAGGAGGTTAATGTATAACAATTTTCTAAACATTAAGCATAATTTTTTTTAACCCAAATAAAATCTTATAAAACTTTGTTTTGCCATAATAGATCTAATTTAAAACAAAAAGGAAAAATAAATAACCAATGAATTCAAAAAGTAAAAAGAGAAAAGAGAGCTCACAAAACCTAATTGTGAAGAGGTCATCAAGCTTAATTAGTGAAGGATAGTCATCAAAGGCTCTAGAGTTGACCCGTACATTCAAGAAAATACCAGTTTCACAAATATATTGTATTATCATGATGAGTATCTGAATTATACAGTAACTCATGCAATGCACGAGATTTAAATGGTTTAAAGAAATGTAAAAGAATATAATGAAAAATTCACAGCAAAACTCCCTGCAACCACTCGTACTCAGCATGTGTATTTGAAAATTGATGAGTTCCATTTTAAGTCAATTTCTAGCAAAATTAATGAACTCTATAGGGCCAAACAATTTTTTAAAAAAAAAAAAAAATTAAGAAGAGGAAATATACTTAGATAATGGGATTTACATGGCATAACTATATTTTCTGTCCTATAAAAAGACTACTGATTACTTAATCCGGTTTTCTTGAGTGCTTAAACCTAAATGCCAGTCCGTCCATGGACATTTCTACATCACCTCCCATCACAATCAATCAACCAAACCAAAATCAAGCTTTTACTATTCCAGACAAAAAATTAGTCTCACATTCTGTACACAACATATAAATAAATTTCAACTAAATCAGTGGAAATAATCTTTCCTAGCACTCTTAACCAAATCTACTATAGTCTTTCCTAGAACTCTCAATCGAATCACTTCCGTGAATAACATTCATGCATGTGAATGGAAGGGGGGGGAAAAGGACCAAAACATAAGATCTCAACACGCTAAAGCATTTAATCTGATCAACCACTTAAATATCCAATAAGCAAACAAAATAAAATAGACTACATGAAAAAAGGAATCTTGAAACCATCGGTTTGACAAATCGATAAACCTATATGCATGACGCTTGACCCATATCATGTGCAAAGATTACGTGGCAAACTCTGTGAATGGTGCTTGTCGAGTTAATGGAAAATGTTCGAGTTTATTTAATATAGCTCTATACGCTCAAGTAAACAACCCAATAAATCAAAGAAAAGGAAAATAAAATAAAAGATTAAATTCAATAACCAACCAACCCAGTTTGGAGTATCTGTAATTGGAGTAGCCCATTTGCAGTATGAACAAAACCATAGAGAATCAAAAAACTAAAAATCCATATGACAAAACTTGAAATGAGACATATTATTAGGTTCAAGGACCCTCAAGTAGACAGCCAAAGAAAGAAAAAGTTGAAATAATAAAACTTCCACACTCCCATTAGCCAAATTATAGCATGGGTTCCTAGCAAAAATATTAGAAAAAAAAATAAAGAAAGAAATAAACTTCCCCAGAAAATTAAACTCTCCACAATAAATATATCCATTAAAAAATATTTAAAATTTTACATTCTCCTCGTCATCCCAATTTTTCCAGCAACCAAACAGAGAATATAAACCAAACCCATTTGCAATATCAACCCAATCTAAGAGAATCAAGAAACTAAAATTCAATATATAAATATAAAAATATAAAAATGATTAATATGTAAGTTAATTCTTTATTTTTATTTTTTCCGTTTAATACGTACAAATATATATTCAAGGACGCTAAAGTAGACTGCCCAAAACCAAACAAATAAAAAGTTGAAATAATAAAACTAACACACCCATCAAACAAATTATAGCACAAGTTCCTAGTCAAAAACAGAAACTTTTAGAGAAACGGAACCTCTCCACACTAAATACCCATTAGAAGTATTTAAAATTTTTGCTGTTTTTTTTTTTTTCTATTCCTCTTTTCGCTGCGAACAAAGCAATGGGGTTTCATGCCACAAACAGATTAGGAACGATGATTACTCAAAATCCAATCACAAACAGTAATGAAATATTGGCATGACTAACGAAGTATGTTGATCCTAAACTTAAATGTTCACGCATACATGACACATCCATTAACAATATCCTTACTAACAAAATTGTGTCCCAATAACAAAAAACAGCACAAATTAAAATTTAAAATTTAAATTAAAATAAGTTGCAATGACTACACAAAGACCAACATAATTTTTATCTCAATAATTGAAAAAAAGCCTTATCTGCCTTCAGGATTTTTCTTTATTCTTTCCAGAACCCTTTCAAAAGCAAGCTTCCCAGTTGTCTCCCCTAAAGCAACTATCAAATATGCTTTTCGTTGGTCCAGTAACGCCCACTACTGAACCAAATGCAACAACCGCATTAATCAATATGCGTGCCCCTTCTATCATCACATCTACATATCAGAAATAAAAAATCAAATCAAACTAAAATCAACATAAACATCCAATTCAAACCTCTAATAACATCAAAATCAATTTTAAAACAAAATTTTGACCGAAATTTTATATTATAACGCATCAGAATATTTTCCTAAACTCAAAAGAGTAAATGAATATATATAAATAAGTCATATAAATTCATGACGACATTAACCGGACATAGCTAGCAACATCACTTCTGCATTCTCACAAACAGATTCCGTTCAGAAATTGAATTAGGGGAAACTTCAAAGAATTGCTTTTTTAAATCCAAAATTAACAGAAGATGAGGATGATTGAAAATTTTCAAATGTTACAGAGAGAGTGTGAGAAAGTTTACCAAAGAGCTAGGTATCAACCCGTGCAATGCACAGGAAATAAGTGCTTATTCAAATTTAAAATAGAAATATTATAAGTAATTAATATAAAATTAAAATAATTAATAGTACCATTCAAAATTGACAATCCTAATTTTTTTTATGGTAATAAAACAAAATATAACTTTTTAAAGTATTAACATTGTTCACGAAAGAAAAACAAAAACAAACATGCAAGTATTGTATCCTTACTTGATAGATAAATTTTTTATTTAATTTTTAATCATATAAAGAATAACAACTATTTGAATTAAATTCAACTATTTTTTTATTTGTTCTCTTCTACTGTTTAATTGCTTTATACGTATACTAGGTGTCAACCTGTGCAATGAATGGGTAATAAATCTTCTTCAATTTTAAAACTATTAGAATAATCGATAAGAAATATTTAGAAAAGTGATTGTATATATTATAAGTAATTAATCTAAAATCCTAAATAATTAAGTATACAATCTAAAATTGACAATCCTAATTTGTTTTATGATCATAAAATGTTCTGAAAAAAAAAAAAAAAAAACTTATAAAAACTCTGGTGAACAAATCGCAATAAAGTTTTGCATAGATATCATCTTCTCATTCTTTTTCAAAACTCTACATGCAAAAAAAAAAATTCGAAACATGAATATTGTCATAGCAAACAATGAATAATGTTATGACATCATTTGTTTGTATGTAACAAAAAATAATATAAAATATCATACTTGATATTTGGGATCAAAGCATTACTTCTTAGAGGTATCCAAAACTGACAGAAACCACAAAGCTAATTGGCTTAGGGGGTAGGCCAACAAACATATAATCACAAAACTGTTTCTTTTTATAGAATAAATTCAATCATTCAAGTTAATTTGATGATCAAAATCGACATATACACATAGATATACATATGTATATGCTTATTTATGTCTATCAACGGGTGCCTGCAATTTTCTCCATTTTTTATTTGTATATCCATATAATGCACGCAGGAAATTATAGTAATTGCACCATATTTATAATTGTAATAATATTGCACTTTTCTACCTTATAAATCAAGCACACAAAAAATATTCTCTTTAAAAATTTTAAAAAATTAAAAGTTTATCTGAATTGGGTATTAGTTGCCCTGTGCAATGCACAAAATAAAAATAATTATTTTTTCAAAATAGTATCTCGTAACTATTTATTGAAAGTCTAATTTTAAATTTCATCATAAACTTAATAAGAGTTTACTGCAAAAGTAAATCGAAAGTGAAAAAAAAAATTAAAAAGAAGATATGTGCACTTTGATATTTTGGTGATGTTTAAGTTGTTTGATGCCAATGGATCTCTTATAGTTTTATCTCTAAAAAATTCTTAAGCCCAACGTCTCTAATATTGTAAATTGTGGATACATAAGAGATATCCCTTTGAAGAAATAATATTTCAATAGACCTACAGAATCAGAACTCAAAATTTTTTATGATCTCAAAAGTTTTATTAATGTTTTGTGTAGACTAGGTGCATAAAAGAGAGATTAGGAAGAGGGCGAATGGAAGAACGATTGAGGGTGGAAAGGAATTGATGAAAATGAAAAGGCTTAGTTTAAAAGATAGAAAGTTAATTGGGTAATTAGCTAAAAGTCCTCTAAATATGAATTTTGAGATAAGCACAAATCAACCAGTGTGCTAAATAAGATTACTCAATTGTCTTTACAAAGTAGTTGAACAAATTTATAGTTATCTAACTAGTTATCCATATGACGTGACATTTTAAAAATATTAAAACATTTAAAATATCACATAAGAGAGAGATAAAATACATAAACAAATATTAGGAGTGGTAAAAGTCTCAATACAGAATAGTATTTCCACTCAACTATCCCAGTCGGGGCTATCCGTCCTCATGGACAACGCAATGCTGTCCTAATAAAGGAGATTACTTGGTTTCTTGCTTGCGAGCATTAATATTTTAATTATTTTATTTTATGTTTCTTACTTTTTGTTTTTCTGTAGGTATGATAATTATGATTAACATCTAACAATTTGATTATATTTAGTACTCTGATTTGCTACATGTATGCAAATATACGCAAGTTATCTATATCAATAAATTATTAAATATACATAAGTTATCTATGTAAATATGATTGATAATAGTGTAGATTCAATAGTTATCTATATGATAAAGTTATCTAACCAATTGTCCTTGTAACGTGACATTATAAAAATATCAAAACATTTAGAGCACCACGATAAGAGAGGCAAATTATAGGGGCAAACATAATTTATATATATATGATATGGATGATTTGATAGCTTTTAATTAAGACTCAACTTTTTATTTATATATATCTTACAAAATTAAAAAAAAAATAAATTGAATAATAGAATAAATTTAATAATTAATTAATCAATTATTCTTATTATGTAACATTTTAAAAGTATTAAAATATTTAGAGTGCCACGTACAAAAAAATATAAAATATAAGGACATATACAGTTTATATATATATATATGATTCGAGTTTATCACCAAAATCTTCATACTCGTGGGATTGAGGAATCGATTGAGGAATCACCGGTGTTGCAATCATAAATACTACAACCACAGAATCGCCACTCCCCATGCATACACAATCCGTTGTTTATCCCTTGATATAGGCTTCAACGGAGGTTTGGACAAGGCGATGGGGATGGTGGTGGATTTTGGAGGCTGATTGGGGTGGACACCGCCGTGGGCTATACAAAGCTTGGTGCATCTATATATACTATACATATCTATACATCAGAAGGAGAGAGAAAGAGAGTGGTGGAGGACGGAGCGTTGATATTCTTGATTGAGTTTGCAGTGGGGAGGGGCCCTGGGAAGTTTGAACTTCGAAACTTGGAAACAGTTTCTGATTTTATTTTTTTATTGGGCATCGACAATAGCATGGGAAGGTCATGGGCGTAACAAGGCCGGAATTGGGGGAATTGGTATTGCCACGTGGCTATGCATGGGAATTCATAAAAAAAGAAATTAAGAAGTTTTTTTTAGTATAAATTACACTAACCTCCCTTAAGGTTTTTAATAGTAATAGAGACTACGCTCATGGTTTCTGAAATTACAGTGACCTCCCCAGTTAGTCTTGTCCCCTACACAGCGTAAACGGCGTTAACGGAAAATTACAATTTACCTTTTTACTCTTGTTGACTCAGTCTATTTTTTTTCACAAAAGAAAAGAAAAAGATCAAAATGTCCCTCCTGCATTTGAGGTTTGCCACACTCAATTTAACCCGCTGATTTGAAAAGAGAGAGACATCCAAGGCCATCAACCACTGCTTGCCCAGCACTGCTAGCCTCATCCCCCTCTTCCTCATCTCTCTGTCCATTAAGCAAGAATGCCAATCGATCAAACCACCAGCATCAACCCCCTTGTGGCCATCACAGTCTCCTGCTCTAGCCACCGCACCCTCCTCTTTGTCTCTTAACTCACTCTCACCACCTCTTGGTTATCCCCTCTCCCTTTTCCTCTTTGTCCTCTATTACGATCCCCGATCCAACCTCATAGCTTCACAGTCCACTTGTTTATGGATAATGTACATAGATACTTATATATGAGTAATTTTAAGGTTTGTTTAGTGATGGTTTCGTCAACATCCTTCTTCGCCACTCTCCCTCTCTCTCTCTCTCTTCACTTCAAAACCATTGGTGGAAATTTTGGGCTGCTCGATTATGAGGGTGATATTTAATAAGGTGGTCATCAATGGTGAGGGACTATTTCTCTTTTTTTCTCTCTAATTTTGTACACTTTCTATTTCAATGGGATTGGTGTATGACGATAACAACTGAAATCAGGTCCGGCCCAGAGATGAGCCCAGCAAGCCCCCGGGCTTGGACAACCCCCGAGCCAAGGTAACCATCAGGCTTAAAAAAATTATTTTTATTTTTATTTTTGCTCCCATTTGATGTGTTCCAATTCTCCCTCTTCCCCTCTTTTGGCGACCGCAACTACCTCAAGCTCTCTGCCTTCTGCGACAGGGCCACCACCACCATATGGGCCCTCTCTGCATGGGTCAGGTGGTATGCTCACTATCTTGAAACCCTCTTGTCCACTTCTAGGATTCTGGGTTTCTTCCTATGCTCATCTTCATGCACTCTAGAGAAAGAAAATCAAGAAGAGAGACTCTTATCACACATGAATTCGATTTAGTCAGAGACGTCGATTGTTTGGTTGGATAGATATAAGAAATCTGCAAAGTACCTGATTTTCTTCCACTTAATGGTAACAAATTATTGTACGAGGTCATGGGTTTCCTAGGTGGTGATTATCTGTCAGCAGTCAACGAGGTTTGTTAAGACTCGGGGAGTTCATGGGTTTCCTAATTTATGCTCATGTTCATCCTCTTAGTAAGTAGTAGTTTTTCTTTTCCTCTGGAAGTTGCCATTTTTTCTTCTAAATTTGGCTATGGTTTTTGTTGTTTCGTTGTAATTTTTATTGCTATTGTATGTTTCTTTTTATGGTTTGGTCCATTCAATGTTTTTGTTTGGATATTCTTGATTTTCAATTCAAATCTAATGTACCTTGTTATAAATTTTCCATTAAGAAGTACCTTGTTGTCTTCATTTGATTGAAAGGATTAAACCCATAATTAATGGGTCATGCTCATTTAAACATATAACCCTTTTTCTTTGTAATATATTTTCTAGAGATTTTAAACATATAGCTATTTCACGGCTTTACCCAATTGTGTGAAGTGTTTCTTACTTGTACTATTTTTTTTATAAGAAATTATTGAAGGGCTAATCACAAAATGTTCAACAAATTATTATGAAGTAAATCCTTTTTGGCCGTGCTTCTTATTGGCAAGAATTTAGTGCCTTTGAATGTGTATAATTTTTATGATTAGTAATTTATTTGTGTAGGCTCACATTTGTGATATATTTTAATGAGTATAATTTGTAAGATTAGTGAACAATTTGCACAAGCGCACATTCGTGATTTATTTTAATGTGTAGAATTTGTAGGATTAGTGAACTATTTACACAGGCGCACAATTATGATATATTTTAATGTGTAGAATTTGTAGGATTAGTTGAACCATTTGCACAAATGCACATTCATGATACATTTTAATGTGTAAAATTTGTTAGATTAATAATACATTTGCACAAGTGCACATTGTCATACATTTGAATGTGTGAAATTTGTTAGATTGTTAATACATTTGAATATAGGTAATTACAAGTTTTTTTTAGATATCCATCAAGGATTTCTAAGGATTTTATTCTATAGGTACTATAATGAACAATGAGAATGACAAGAATAGAGTGAGGTTTCGAATACAAAAGTTTGGATCTTTTAATAAAAAAGTCAACCAAAGAAAAGATACAATAGAAAAATCACTAGTGTGTTTGATCTCTATCCTATTTGATGCAAACAAATAAAAATCTCTACTTCCAAGTCAAGTTAAATAAGAAAGAGATGAAGAAAAATGAAAGAAAGGTGTTAATGATGTTCATGAGGAACTTACGTATGAAGGTGTTAGTGTAGCAAATGAAGAATTTATGGAGGGGCATAATGAAGACCCTATTCCTATAAATGATAATCTTGAGGATGGAAGTGTTAATGTAGAAAATAAAAATATCCCTCGAGAAAGATGTTGATGTGAACTACAATTCGGAATTGTGAGAAAGTATTAATGACACTAAGAGAGTAATGTTAGTTCTACGAGATCCTATGAAGATCTTAAGATAAAATGATGTATTTCTAAAAGAAAGTACTCATGGGATTCCCTTTCCCCAGTGTCCTCTATTACGATCCTCGATCCAACCTCACAGCCTCGCAGTTCACTTGTTTATAGATAATGTACATATATACTTATATATATATATGTGTGTGTGTGGGGGGGGGGGGTAATTTTAAGTTTTGTTTAGCCATGGTTTCGTCGACATCCTTCTTCGCCACTCTCTCTCTCTCTCTCTCTCTCTCTCTCTCTACTTCAAAACCATTGGTGAAAATTTTGGGCTTCTCGATTATGGGGGTGATATTTAATAGGGTGGTCATCAGTGGTGAGGAACTATTTCTCTTTCTTTCTCTCTAATTTTGTACACTTTCTGTTTCAATGGGATTGGTGTGTGTTGTATTGGAATGAAATGAAAATCTGGGTTGTGGGTTGTGTTGTTGGGTGGTTGTGGTGTGGGCAATGTCGCAGGTTGGGGAATGCTTTATGTTGTGGGGTGTGGCGATGTTAATTGAAAAGTCTAAAATGGAAAGAGTTTACAGAGATAGTGTGTGGCTATTGTGGCTGATTAACACGAGAGATGTGGGAATTAAAAGATTGTAAGTAAATGGACATTAAATGTTCATTATTAATTTACGAATCAATGGATTTTCATAATGTCTGTATATAACTTATACACTTATATACATGTATTAGCTTTGTGTGTATATATGCTTTCATTAATGTTGGTGATGGGCACGAGTTAATATGTTGTGATACAAATGTAGATAGCATAAAGAAAGGTTTATGACTTGAATATTTTAGAGAGAGGGCAATAGCAATCATGTTTTAATGGTAGTTCTGAAAGTAGGTTTATGCTTCGTAACTTACAAAAATGGCTACTACAATGTCTTGCTATGGAGATTGCCCATGAGACCCAGATTGGTTTATGGTGAAGAAAATTAGTGGGAGATGGTTATTAATTGCATGTGTGCTACAGGCTGGTTATGGCAAAAAATTTAAGTGAGAAAGGGGAAAAGGGAGGAGGAGGTGACAGTTGTGTGATGGTCATCAGGGAGGTGGCTGGAGGAGAAGTTGGTGGCATGGTGGAAGTGGAGATGAAGAGGTGGAATGATGAAAGTGAGGTGATGGTGAAGATTCCCACATTAATGGTATTTAGCAGACTGGGAGAGAGGATGAGTTGAGTTAACTCGTTGTATTTTATTATTCAGTCAATTCATATTATCGCATTTACTAAAGGGTAAAATTGACATTTTAAAAATTAACAAAATGATGTCAGCAAAAATCATGACTTGGACCCTAATGGTTGATGTCAGGATAGGGAAAATCGAAACCGACAATTAAACCAAAAGGAAGCTCGTCGTTATTTTTAAAACCACGGAGAACTGCTTGTTATTGTCAGATATCTTAGGAGAAGTCAGTGTAATTTACCCCTTTTTATTATTGGAAAATTTTAAGAAGTTTGAGAGTGGTTTTTTTATTTTGTTCCTAAGTTGAGAGTGAGTTGATACTAAGCACACATACTACTACATTTTTGTTAAGTTACGCGATCAAGCGGTTCGGTACAGGTTACGCTAGGGGTTGCCATGAGCCCGATAACCCGTTCAAACCCGCCCGTCATTTTATAGTGTTTGGGATTTTTTTTACATCCTATTGCTTTAATTTGCGGGCTTAGAAATTGAGTTTGAAGCCTAACCCGGTCTAACCCCAAATATATATAAAATAATATAATTTTATATTTATATGTTTAAGTATTTAGATTTTATATTGTTTAACAATATTTTAAAAAAATTATTTATCAAAAATATTTTTATGTTAAATAGGCGGGCTTAGGATTTGATTTTGAACTTGATGAGAAATTTTTTAGCGCAAGCTTGGCATGTCCAATGTCCACCCCTAGCTTACGCAAACTTCAACTAATCTCCTTTTCGAGTGGTTAAAAGTAAATCATTCATGCCAAGACTAAAGGATTCACGATAGATAAATCTCTCGACCTCCTGTGTGGTACAATTATTTTTTGGCTTTTTTTAAAAAAACATTGGCTTATAAGTAAAAAAGAAACAATTTTTTTAGATTTTTACTTTTATAAGCTAAGATAAGCATAAAAGCAAAAAAAAAAAAAAGCAAAAAAGTTGAAAAAATTAACTTTTGTACTTATAAACCAAAAAAATCAAGCTAGCTCGTGGAATAAGCCCTACCAAATGGTGTGGATGAACTTTAAATTGAAATTATGATGACTCCATTGATATTAAAACAAACTTTAATTGTTTCTTCTTTACTCACTATTTATTTTGTTTAAAATTGAATTTTATTTAATATCATTAACCACCTGTATTTTTTTATAAAAAAAATTGATTTGGAGGGATAACTTTTAGCTCAAAATACATTACTTTTGGATATTTATTTTCTAATTTATGAATGTCATAGATGTCTCACAAGAGTCGTGTAGACACACCCTTTAATTCATCCTTTTGTGAATAATGTACACACAACCTTTAATTCATCCTTTTGTGAAATTAATCAGCAGTCAACTGATGATAACACATGGACAACCAATAAAGATTGAAGAAAAATACATTGAAAAAACCACAGCAATTTCATTGATTCAAGCCCAATATAAACAGAAAAGTCCCCAAAACTAATTAGTAGATCAAATTAGCTATTTTAACGTCAACTTAATTACAAGTGGTACATTGACATTTATTACGCATGGGCGAAATTAACATTGGTGATAAGTTAAGATAAATATAAAGATAATTTCAAATTTCAAAATTTGGAATCTGTTGTTTTACATTGGCTGGTTGCTGAGTTTGAACTGACATGGTATTAATATTTACACAGGGGGCTACATTTCATCGGTAAACCTTTAAGTAATAATAATAATAATTTCCGCCCACTGCTTCGTCGACATGTACGAATTGGCTATTCCATTATGATTCACTAATGCAAGTGTTTTATGGCCAAGTTGACCTTGCGTAAACCTGAAGTTAGTTTCTTCTAAATTTTAATTTTTTATTTGTTATTAAGGCTTCGTTTGAATGGGTAGATTTGAGATCAAAGGGGTTTGGATTTTAATTTGCAAATGCCTTATAGAGGAATTGGAATACTTATTTTCATCCTATAGTTTGAAATACATTCATAATAGAGCACTCTAATTGTTACTGTATATGTTGTCATCTAAATTGTAACTTATCCAACATAGATTGTACATTTTTTTTTTACCAACAATTTCAAATCCACTTTGAGTCTATAAAAGCAACCAAAATGTTTGCTCATAAAGTGTTTACCAATCATTTTGTGGGTTACTCTTAGGTTTCTATTAAAAATAAAAATAAAAAAAAGTGTATCAAATTGGGTTGGAGTTCTTATAAATCAATAATGTAGGAACACATGTTTTTTTAGTATTTTATGAATTCAAAATTATGTAAAAAGGGATTTGGACTTTTAAGTTTGAAGACTCAACAACTTTTTTCTATTATACATATTAGCAGCGAGTCTGTGCTATGCATAGAATAAATATAGGTTACTCAATTTATTATTGATAAAAATATTTGAAGGCTGTGTGTGGAGTCCAAATTTATCAAGGAAAAAACGAAAAAAAAAAAAAGCGAGCAAAAAGAGAAGAAAATAAAATAGAATTTTTTGTTCTTACATTTTTTTTTTTTATCACCAGATCCTTAGTTCAAACACTGTCTAAAAATGGCATGAGTGAAGTGGACTGCCGACCATATTTCACTCGAAGCTGTTTGGTGGGTTGAGGGAATCCGATTTACATATAAATGTTTTAGCTCTTAAAACAACATTCCTCGGACACTCCTATTCACCGGCTCACCACAAGCTCTTCTTTTTTTGTTTTTTTTTTTGTTTTGAACAGCAAACATTAATATATTAAAATAGAACAAAGCCATACATGGGAGGGATTTACAAGCCATAAGGCTTTACAAAAAACCTACCAAGGAATCAACCACAAGAAGCCTAAGGTTAAGGCAGAAGAAAAAAGAAACAACGGAAGCAGTTGACAAGGGTTCAACACAAGAAGCCTAAGGTAACTTCAGAAGAGAAGGATCTAAGGATTTGACCCCTTCAATGACATAGAAAAAATTGGAACATATCAGGCCCCCTTCCTTTAGCTTTGATTGTACCCAGAACAATACTTGCAGCTTTATATCTTCTACTATCCCTTCCCAACTGATAGATTTATTGTTGAAATAGGCATCATTCCTAGCCTTCCAGATAGTCCAGATTATTGCCAAGAATAGAGAATTCCAGATGAAGGAGCCCAGTTTCTTGAACTTGCAACCTAACCACCAGAAAAATAGCTGAGAAACAGAGGAAGGACATACTCATTTAATTCCCACCGCTTGATGATACTACACCAGACAGACCAATGGCCCTTACAATGCAGAAGAAGGTGACTGTAGTCTTCGATTTCCTCCTTGCAGAATTCACATAAGGGACAAGCATCAAGATTGAGGATCTTTCTATGCCTAAGAAAATCTCTAGTTTTGATCCTGCCCTGTAAAGCTAGCCAGCTGAAAATCTTCACTTTTAGGGGAGCCCAGATAATCCATAGAGCTTCAAAGTCAGAATGGACCTGCAGCTCACTTGCTTCAATAATATTACAGAAGGAGCTGGTTAAGAAAATGCCATTGGTATCAGGGACCCAAGAAATTCTGTCCTTTCCCTGCCCGTGTGATGGTAGATTATTAACCATACTCATCAAACTTTTTGTCTTGATTTCCTCCCAATGGAAATGATTTCTTCTGAATATGAGGTTCCATCCTCCTGCTACATCCTTAATTTCTTAGATAGAGGCCTGTTTTTGCAGAGATAAAGAGAAAAGCCTAGGGAAAGTCTCCTTTAAGATTAATGCCTCCACCCAAGGATCATCCCAGAATTTGGTATCAGTTTCGCTTCCTAATGAAATCCTAAGGTTGGCTTTCAAGATGGATTTAAAGGGAAACTGATCAACCATAACCATTAGGATATCCTTCATCATGACTGATAACTATGCTCCATGAATATTTGGAAAAAAACCATCTGCTGTGATCCCATTTATACTTCATGCATAAAACTTCCTTCGAAAGGGCATCCTTATCTGTAGCAAATTTCCACCACCACTTAGATAACAATGCCATATTCATCACTCTTATGGGGACCAATCCTAGACCACCCCTTTGTTTACTTTTTGTAATTATATTCCATTTAACACAATGAATCTCTATTTTTTCCTGATTGAGAACCCCACATAAACTTGCTTTGAAGCCTATCAATTTCATTGCAAACCTTTAATGGAGCTCTATACATCGACAGATAATATGAAGGTAAATTTGCTAAAATTTGATTTGATGAGTGTTAATCTCCCTCCAATGGATAGGTACTTTCTTTTCCATAGAGCTAATTTATCTTTAATCTTGAGAATTACCCCATCCCAACTTTTGGCAAGCCTATGATTTGCACGTAAAGAGAGCCCTAGGTACTTCATAGGTAGGGACTGAGAATTACACCAGAAAATGTCCTTGACCTTAGATAGAAAGCCATCATCCACTCCGATTCCACTTACCACTGATTTGTTAAAGTTTATTCTTAGCCTTGATAAAAGTTCAAAGCACCTTAAAATCCTTTTTAAGTTTCTTACTTCCCCCAGATTTGCAGAGCACAGAACTAAAGTATCATTTGCAAATTGCGGATGAGTAATTTCCTTATCTTCTGGACCCATAGAACAACCCTTGAATAAACCTAACTTGGATGCTCTGGAGAGGAGAATATTGAGTCCTTCAGTTACTAAGATAAATAGGAAGAGAGATAATGAATCCCCTTGCCTAAGACCTTTGAACATCTTGAACTCCTTTGTGGGGGAGCTATTGACAAGGACAGATACCCAAGCTGAAGATAAGCATTCCCTTATCCAGCTGCACCATCTTGTTCCAAAACCCAAATTTTTCATCATTTTGAAAAGGAATCCCCAATTAACTGTATCAAAAGCCTTTTCAAAATCAAGCTTAAACACTAATCCCTTTTGTTTTTTTTTTTTGCCTCTTTTCCAAACATCAATTAACTCATTAGCAATCAGAACACCATCAAAGATCTGCCTCCCTTTAACAAAGGCAGTTTGGTTGACACTTATGATACCCCCCATTACCTTCCTCAACCTCAAGGATAATGTTTTTGATAAGATTTTGTAAAAAGAGGATAGAAGGGAAATAGGCTATACTCTACTAGTGATTCAAGATTAGCTAATTTAGGGATGAGGGTTATAAATGAGGAGTTAATACCTTTTGGAAGCTTCCTATTGATGTAGAATTCTTTCATAAATTGAAGAATATCCTCCTTCGCCAAATCCCAAAATTTCTGCCAGAAGCTGAGATTGAAGCCATCTGCTCCAGGGGCTTTGTTCCCTTTATAGTTAAACAGAGCCTCTTTGACCTCCATTTCATCAAAGTTTAGTTCCAAGGCAACCTACTGTTCCAAGGATAATCTTTTCTCAAAGACTCCTTCAAGGCTTGGTCTGTCAAGGAAGCCATCTTGGAAACAGTTTTGGAAATGCCTAAAGATCCCCTCTTTGATTAGCTCTGGGTTTGAGATCACCCTCCCATTTTCCACCACCTGACCTGTAAAATTGTTTCTGAACCTAGCTTTCATGGAGGAATGGAAGAAGGAGGAGTTGCTATCGCCTAACTTGAGCCAAAGCTTCCTTGATTTTTGCCCGATCATTGATTCCTCTGCCATATATGATGCCATAGCTTGACTTTTATTTCTCTATACCTTTGAATGTGATTGTTGGGATGAATTTGTTCCCCAAAAAGGTTTAGCTGATGAAGCTCATCTTCTGGTGCCTTTGATTCCCTAGTCCACATTTGCATTATTTCTCAATGCCACCCCTTGATGCTTCTCTTAAGAACTTGGGTTTTCCTTAGTAGCTTTATGCCTGCCCATCCTTCCACATCTGTGGCTTCCCATACCTCCTTGTTAAGCTTAATGAATGATGCCAACTTGAACCAGGTATTGAAAACCTTAAATGGCTTAGGCTCCCAATCTTGCTGCTCATCTGTCAAGAGGACTGAACAGTGATTCAACAATAGCCTTTAAAGCCCCCATTGGGAACATTTGAATTTATCCAACCAATCACTACTAAGGAGAAAATGATCCAACCTGCTCCAGACTTCATCTTCCTATAGATTCGACCATGTATAAGTCCTTCCAACCATTGGGATGTCCAGGAGCTCAGCATTCCTTGTGAAAGAAATAAATTTCTTCATCCCTGCGGACAATCTTAGGTAAGAGGTTCTTTCTCTAATTTTTATAATCTCATTGAAGTCTCCCCCAGCACACCATGGTAAGTTTCATTGTAATCTCAATACCAGCAACTTAGCCCATAACTCATCTCTCTCTTCCTCTGAATTTGAAGCGTATACAATGAGAAAGACACACTTAAAGCTGTCCTTGATTGATCTGACCAAGAAGATAAAATGCTTCTCAGCTTGGCTAAATTCCACCCTGAAAAAATCCTCATTCCATGTACTTAAAATCCCCCCAGATGGTCCTATTGCGTTTACTCCAATCCAACTGCATCCGGATCTTCCCCACAAGGAGCTTACTTTTGGATTATTAAAATCTTTCCACTTTGTTTCTTGTAGTAATATCATATCTAGGGATCTACCTATCACGAGTTTCTTTACCATTCTCCCCTTCTAATCTTTCCCTAAACCTATCACATTCCAGGACAATACTTTCATTGGAACAAACTGACGAACGCCTGGACTGCAGAGGGACAATCAACATGTCCCCTGGTTCCTCTCTCCACCCCCCTGGTACTTGTCACTATCATTCCATTCAAGCTGGAAAATTTTAATTTTCACCTCCATTTCTTTCCCTTGAAAATTTATGTTTAGCAATTTCCCTATCTCCACTGTTTTGATTGCTTCTGATAAGCATTGATCTTCTAAATTTTTAAGGATTGTCTTGTTCCTATTTCTAAAGTCACCTGTAGATAGAGAGGTCACAACTGGAGCTTTGGAATCATGAGCTAAGGAATTGCTCATAGACTGCTTATTCGTCTGTTTCTTATTCTTCCGAAGGGATTGGATTCCCAGATCTTCGAGGAGCTTCTTCTTCCTCTGACGAACTGCCATTGAAAGAGCCCTTCCTCTACTTATACGGCCCATTTGATTAGAAATCTGCAGGCCTGACCCTTCCGTCCCCACTTCCATCATGGCTGCAGCCACCATTCGAATTGCCATTACTGTTAACAATTCCATTAACATCATGCCCCCCCTTTCCACCTGACTTGGCAGATGACATGGCAGGTGGATACTTACAAGAATCTAACACCTGGCTAGTCAATGCCAGATCATCACCGACCGTCACATTACCGACTATCTTTCTTGTTGCCGGTGACTGCACTGTTGGCTCCTTTGGATCATTCTGCCAAGGATCCAATTTATCCACCAATACATTCTCCGCTGGAGATGAAAACATGCTTCCCCTTACTTCAGCCATATCTAACTTTTCACTGCAGTCATTGCTTTCCACCCCTGCATCTTCCACTGAGTAACTATTGCTGCCTGGCTCCAAAATTTCTTCAATTATCTCCTTCGCAGTGAGATCATTCTTTGATTTTTGGTGCCCAGCATAATATCTATGGATTCCTTCTTCCCTTACTCTAATAATGTACTTAAACCTTCAGACAATGAGTTCACATGATCCTTGTATTTTGGAGACTTGTTCTGTTTCCAGTAAAACCCATCCTTGTTGCAGATTCAATTCATTAGCAGTAGTTCCATCCACCATAAGGACTTTGCCCAGCGTTCACTAAGTAACTTGACTGTCTGGGCGCCATGTAAAAGGACTCTTTCCATCGATATCCAGGATCTTCTACTAGTATTAAACTCCCTGTGGCTCCACTTGTATATAACCGAGAACCATGTATCCAACCACCCCCTTCCATCTGATAGCATGGAAGTTTTTTCCTCGATGTCTGAAAATTCTATCAGCACTTTTAGTCCTCCAAGAGGTTTAACTGTAATGGAGAATACCCCATACCTTCTCATGGCCTCTCCAATTCCATTGATTAGACTGTAATCATGAACTATTGCCGTCGCACATCTTTTAAGCCAAAGCTCGTTTTCCTCCGTAACTTCAATCTCCATTGGATCTTCACGCTGTGAATAATTCTCCTTGATATAGCTGGTCTCCTGAGAGGTAAGAATTTCCTTGTACGATCGGCCATCCACCTTTGAAGACTTGAATATTGCTGATGATTTCCGCCCTTGATTAGATGTCTCGTTTTTTGATAAGGAATCAAACCTTGCTTTTTTTTACTAGTAACTTCTGATCAAGTGACCAAATCCCATTGAATTTGTTGATTGCATCGTAAGCTTTATTGTAGGATTGAAACCTGACAAAACCAAAAGTTCCAAACCTTCCTTTCCTATGCTTATGGGAGACAAACGTATCCATCACCTTGCCACTTTTGAAGAATATATTCCTCAACCATAAATTCTTCATCTTCTCGGGTAGGTGGTCGACAAAAACTGTGAAAAGATTCATAGGTCACCTTGCCACTTTTGGAGAATATATTCCTCAACCATAAACTGTTCATCTTCTCCGGTAGGTGGTCGACAAAAGCTGTGAAAAGATTCATCGGTCTTCTTGGTCTGTTGTGAATCTGAATCTGAGCCATAATGACTTTCTAATAACCAATGTGAACGTGCCAGGAATCGAACGAAAATAGAAATAAATAGAGATAGTGGGGAACTAAGAAGAGGGAAGCTGATAATATAATCAGAGGATTGAAATGAAGAAAAGATCCTTTTCCACAGACTTTTACCAATGAATGGCGCTGGAGGTTAGATCAATTCCTAGAACAATCCCAGATTTACAATGAAGAGCCCACGAGACAAGAACATAATCCTGTTTGCTTTACAATCGTGGCCTGGCAATTGACAGCCACAAAACCGATTGGTGTAGATCGAAGTCAGATTGGTGTAGATTGGAGTAGATCGGTGTTGATCGGAGGAGATCGAAGCAAAAGACAGTAGATCGGTGTTTATCGAATAGAGACGAGGGGAACTAAGAAGAGGGAAGCTGAGAAAATAATCCTATTTTCTTGTCTACTTCCATGGCACTGCTGGATGAATCTTGCTCTTCAGATCGGTGTAGATCGAAGTCAAATTGGTCCATGGCACTGCTGGCTAAGCCTACTTGCATCACCTGCTATGAATCTTGCTCTTCAGATCGGTCTCGCTTGCTACTACTACACATCAAATGGTCATTTCTTCTGTTGGCAATCCATTAAAAAGCGTCACTGACAGGCCAAACTTTTCCAATTCTCTTTACTATGCAATAGTTTCAGTAGATACAAAACTTTATAGGAAGTAAAGAAATTCGTGATTATAATCTTTATTTGTCAACAATGACATTGAGAGAGAGAGAGAGAGAGAGAGAGAGAGAGAGAGAGAGAGAGAGAGAGAGAGAGAGACCAAGAACCACAATTGTTGTCTAAAGAAAAAGTTTGCGTTCTGTGTTGAAGCCAATACTCTTCCACCGGTAAACTATTACGTCTTACTACAAGCTCTTCTTTCACTACAGCATGAGCTGCCAATGATCTATAGCAGGATTGATAGCTTCTTACCATCTCAGCTGGCATTGCGTGGTGGATATTAGCATCATCTTTGATCGGTATTAAATATTTATTCAGGGGTCAGAGTCTAAATTACATGGGCTGGACAGAATTAGATCAGTCTCACATATATATTGCTGCACATGTAACATTCAAAATTAAAAAGATAAGATGAGGATAGTCATCTATTGTGTCATATCATTTAATTTGAAAACAAATTTTATAACGGATAATCATTTAGATGAGTTTTGTTTGCATAGATATATGCAACTAATTCTTGTAAAAAAAATTAAACAAGAAAAGAAAACTTAAAAAATAACCAAACAATGAAGGAAAATAGAAAATTGTTGTCACATATTAAGAAAGAAACTAATAACACAAGGACATTTTTCTCTATATTTTATAAACGTTTAAAATTTTAAAGGAATGAAAGATATCAGTCTCACGTATATATATTATGTAATCATGTAACGTTTAAAACGAAAAACATAAGATAATGCATAGTTATTTACCACATCATTTAATTTGAAAACAAATTTGACACCGAGAAATCTTTCAGATAATTGATAGACAAACAAACTTTTACTAGAAATGGGAAAATATTATCATATTTTAGTAAAAAGCCAATGACACAAGGACGGGTTCTGTTATATTTTATAAAATTAAAATTTTAAGAAAAAAGGATTGGGACTTTTTAGTTCTAACACTCAACAATGTTTTGTTATTTATAATAGTATAGATAATAGATAATGTGTAAACTCCATATTTAAAAAAATTTAGAAAGTGATATATATTGATACTATAAACATAGTGATATATAGACAGTATAAATATAGTGATGTCGACCAATCAGAATACAATATAGTAACTAATCATACTTTTAGAACTTAAAAATATGACAACGATGAACATGTGTCATTATCCATTATCTTAGAATTTTTAAAAGAGATATTGTGACTAATCACATTGCAACATATAATTATTAATATTTTAGAATTTAAAAATATAAAAAATAATCCATTGCTTTTAAAGACCCACCAACGTTTTACTATTTATGTATAGGTAATTTAATTAATAATTTCTATCTTACTCAATAATTCAATCAAAAGCGACCAACTAATGAGAATTAAAAAGTTAGACGATAAATTTCAGGGGAAAGTTTAGATTGAGAGTAGTTTGGGCCTTTTGATCTTGTTTCCAATAACCTCTCTTCATTTTTTCAATTTTTAATACAAAAAAAAAAAAAAGAGTTTGAAAATATTGACAAGAAATCGTTTATCTTTGACTTTTATATTTTATACTTAAATAATTTAACAATATTCTTCTTGGAAAAAATTAGTGTCAATAATATTGCATAGAGAAAAATTTATTATAAGGTCAGCCTCAGGTAAGTACTCCACTTATGAGACCCCCTTTTTTTTTTTTGTGGTGTGCTCTATTTTGTTGGCTAAATGGGGCAATAATATGAGGGCAAATTTTCAGTAGTATAGTAGTACTAACTATTGTATTACTTGTATTTAAGCTTTATAGTAGTTAACCTAGCTATCAAGTACGATGAAGACAAAAATCTATAACAAAAGTTTTTTGTTTGGTAGTATTTGGTAACGTTTTTTGTAGTATGACAAATGGTCTGATGGAATGCTGTATTTAGATTTGGACCTTCTGTCTTGCATCATTCGGTGGACCAAATGAGGCCATTATTAAAACTACGTCACTAACAAGATCCTCTAATTTGACAATTACGCTGTACTCTCTTCATTTTTCTCTCTCCCTCTTGAAAACCAGTGCCACCCCATGGGAGGCAATAGCTACCACCATTTTTTAAAGGTAACAAAGTCATTTAATAATTTCTATTGACCACCATTTTTGACAAAACTCTGACAGAGTATAATGTAATTGTCAATAAATGAGGGGTAATATATTATATTTTACAAAACCTCAAGGAAAGTTAGTGTGATTTACCCTAAAAGTTGTTTTCTTATATGTGATAATGAACTTATTTATTTTAAAATAAGTTTGAAGTCCTATTTGAGTTATCATCATCTGATTCATCCATTTTTATTATAAACGATGTGTTGACTCCTCAACTAATTAAATGGAAATCTCTATACTAACCATTGAAAAGAGAGGATCTAAATCTCTTTGTGGTGTTCCCACCTAGCTAGTCTCTAACTATTTATGTAGATTGTGATAGTTATTTCATTATCAATAAAAAATTTTTACTCTATGATAACGGAAAAAAAAAAAAAAGAAAAGAAAAGAGTAACACTAGTTTCCGTTTGGAGTATTTGGCCAATTTAACATCAATCAAAAAATAAAAATTAATTATTACCAATGTAACACTTTTCATAAAATAATTACTAGCTCTTTAAAAATGTTTTGGGCTAGTTCCTTCAACCAAATTGCCTAAACATTGCTTTTGGAAGGTTGGTTCAATACTCCTATTGAAACTTGGAATGCATGATTAAGTATAAGATTAATTAGATGAACACATTTATATTTCATTGTTTTCAAAAGTATATGAAGGTACTAAATCTTGGTGTTCAAATTAAGAGTATTCGTCACCAATGTTTACAATGAATCACCAAAGCTAATAATTTGTTTATTGCCCTAATTTTGAATTGCCTCACTATTAGCGCGCCGTATTTCACTACACCTTTGTTGGATGGGATCGGACCACACAGACCTCATGCTGTAAACCCAAGATTTCCTGCAATACCTATCATAAAGGTCTTCAAGTTGACTGCAACATGGAGGATTTAAAAAGGAGAGATCCTTTAGCCCTTTAGCGTTAGCATCGTTGAAATTACCTAGGCAACCTTGTCTCGTGGTGAGACGAAATACGCAATGGACAGTAGCCGTGAACCCTGACACATTGGGTAAGAGGAATAGGGCCAACCAAGCAACGATAATACAATTGAAATATACACATTTCCCTCTGCCCATCTTGGAAGGGTTTCTATATGTGCAAGTATTAATAATGCTACATATGAATGCTGATGGTGTTGGGACGGTTTTTATATCAGGAAGATGACCACAATATTGGAACCTTGCAATAATTTCATTTAAACTTCTTCAGTTGTAATTCATTAATTAATATTTCTTCATATATAAATTTATGCTATTGACCATTAGGGTGTATTAAGTTACTAAAGTGTAAATGCCTCTTTAATGTATGTTTCTCTTAATAAGGGTAGGGTTTAAAGTCTTTATCCATCTTGCCAGCAACTTAGAAGTTTAAATCCCGCGATGATTCAACGCTCATATTCAAAATCCGTCTTTTATTTTCAACTTAAACCACGTCTCTGTAAGTAGGATCAGTGTGTTTCACCGTAGAATGAATGGGAAAAAAATTTTCAAGAAATTCTCAGAAATAAGGTTGTTTGTGTATTTGGAAATATATTGAAAAGCACATAGTTAAAATCTAGAGGCAAATACATAAAATCTAACTCTATCACTAATCCCTCCAAAATTATTAGTATAATCAAACTATAATGTATATATAATATAATTAAGTTTTATGTAAAAACCCACTAATTTAACTTACGTGTGATATACATAAATTTTTAAATGAAAAAATATTAAATTTTACATTTTTACCCTTTTAAAAAATTCAATGTGCTTGTCCCATGAGAATTTTTCTTCTATTTTCTAAATAAAAATTTTGAAGTGAGATTTGGCGTAAAGTCTAGGGTTAAAATATATTTAACCCTAATTCGGTTTATGCATAAAAATATATATAGTAATAAAATTACATTATACACTTTTAATCCTTTTATTAATTATTGTTAAACCAAACAAGGCAAACAGAATGCTACTCTTTCTTTCCATGGTTATCCAAATGGATGGGATACTTCTCTTTCCTTTCTTTTCCTTCCCTTCCAGTTCCCCTTTCCCTTTCCCTTCCTTCTAAAGAACAACAATACGGTGCCATTCGAAGCAATTTTTTTCAAATAATATTAGAACCAACACAGAACTGGACCTCATTCGTCGACCTTCTCCACACTTTCTCTCCCCTCGTCCAAACCGAGCCTAAAGAACTACAACAGTGTCGTTCCACTTAATTTTTTTTCGAGTAATATTATAATTAATACAAAACTGGATCTCATCCGTTTATTTTGCCGTTGACCCTCCCCATGGCCATACTTCCCCTTCTTCTACTCTGCGTTAAAACTTCAGGGTATTTAAAACACAAAAATTGAAATCCGAAATTTGAACTGCTATCAATCTGTAAAAAATGATTGCTCCCTTCCTTCGTATCCATCTCCAAAAACCCAAGTGGAGAGGATCTTGGCTATCTCTTTCTAGCCATATAAGCAAATAACTACGGAACCGTTTGATATAACTTTTTTATCTAACTTTTTTTAAGTTTATAAGTAAAAAAGTCATTTTTTTTCTTTTTTACTTTTCTATTTTTGTTTTTTGGCTCTATCTTTAACTAAAACAAAGCTAAAAGAATAAAAAAGCTAAAAAAAATTATGAACCTTTTTTACTTGTAAACTTAAAAAGAACTTAACAAAAAAACTATATCAAACGTTACTAAACTTCGGCACCGTCACTCAAACGTATTCATAGCCTACAAGCAATGGTGCTTGATTGAAGAGAACAATCTCTCTCTCGCAAAATGATATTTAAAAATGTCAAAATGTGTTGAAAAGTCAATAATATAATTTGAGTCAGCAAAATATATTACAGTATTATACAATAACAAAAATAAATACTATTACGTACAATACTAATTAATGTAATACATTATATATGATTATTACAAAATATAGATTGCATAAGTGCTGAAAAGTCAATACAATCTGAGTCACCAAAATATATTACAATATTTTATAATAACAAAAACAAATACTATTACATACAATACTAAATTGTAGTTTCATCTACAAAATTACGGAAGCGTAAATCCGAATTTACCTCTTGAAACATGTCCAAAAGTAAACTCGAAAGAGCCAAAATTTGAACCAAAAGAATTCCACGTGATTCCTATGTATCCTTGTAGATCTACTCGCAATGGAGTGTAGTTAAATCTCATTGAGACTAAGAGTACCCTTACAATCTACAATTTAAGAGCCTTTCTTACTGTCTATGCTTCTGGGAGAGAGAGAGTTTTTTTCCAGAGAGAAAACAAAACAGAGATACTTAGACATGAATTATCTGCAAAGTCAATATACGTATATCTATCACTGAGAAGTACTAACTTTCTAGAGAAGTTATAACTTTCCATAACTTTCCAAAAAATGGGTTTAAAATGGAAAGTGGGTAATTACTATCCATGAGTCTTGGATTAGGCATGCCCATGGGCGTCCGAGCCGACCCAATATACCAAAAGAATAGTATAATATATTATATATGATTATAACAAAATATAGATTCCATATATTAATAAATGATATAATATATAATAACATTGATTATTTTATATATAATAATAAAAAAATATAATAGTATTACTATATATTATAATAAAATAATATACTATAAGATAGTATTATTATAGTATAATTACCTACACAAATATTAGATAGTATTATTTTAGTTTAATTGTCACGCCAACTCCTAATCAGGTCTCATTAACACCATCTTAGGCGAACATGATCGTACAAGTTACCAACATGTAAGCGAAATCTCCACATAATTTCAAAGATATAAATTTTATAGGAATCAACAATATTATTATTATTATATAAATATATATATATATATATATATATATATATATATATATCAACAATCAATTATCACCATATTACAATCATTTGAATAAAACTCATTCTAATACAAGAGTAGAGATAAACAAGACTTCAAAAGTTATCATGTCTGTGAGACAGATTGCCGACATCACAGAGACAGACTGCCGACGTTACAACAAGAGTTTCTCGAAACTCCCCAATTCAACCCTAACTTCTACAGTGGACTGGACATCTCTAAACATCCTGTAAAATAACATGTGTGAGTGTGAGCTATATATCCACGTGCTCACAAAGATACTCAAACTCATAATGCCTGAATGATAGATAATCAATAAATAATACACTAGTAAATAAACCATCACTGAAATGTTAGATCTCCTCATGTAATGTAATGTATGATACACCACAAATGAGCGCCCTATTTATGATAATATTGACCTAATATATCGATGATTTGTTATCAAAGAATATGCAGCTTCATATCCTATTAGGTTAGTCTACTGTGACTCCCTTAGGTTAGCCCCCACTCGGTTAAACCTTCTCCCGTGCACTACAAATTATGCACACAATATGTATTGTATGTAAATATCATCTCATAATCTAATCACTAATATCACTATAGCTAATAAGACATTTAACACAATATGAATATGAATATCTTATACCCCACATGTTACCGCTTTATAACCACAATCGAGTCACCTCTTTGATTGTGCCGAAATGCTTTGATTTGCTTCCGAACCTATTATACACCACCACAACAAACTTGATGAAGGAAATGTTGTAATGCATAACTAATACATGAAATATGATATGTTAAACCCTTCCTGATGTCATGCAAAGTATAAATGTACACTAATGCAAACATTTTGACCGTCAAGACAGTCCTAAGCATCGTTAGGACAATCAGAAGAAAGTTGTTGACCTTTAAGGAACGTGCCAACTATGAGGGAAAGTGTCGACCTTGATAGAAAGTATCGTCCTTTGACTTATTGTCAAGACAATCTTCCTATCGTCTAATCGACCAGAAAAGGAAAATTGTGTACAAAAGAAGGCAAATTGCCGACCTTAGTCTAATAACTTGTCGTCAGGACGACACCAATGACTATCTTATAAACCAAAACACCCTTGTGGTTCGACTATAACATATGTCGATCTGACTCCACAACTTACCACACCATCCCAACATAACCACAAACTCTCCAAAGACCCAATAAAACTCTAAGGCCACAACCAAACTCTATACATTAAAACCATGAGCAACATGTAAGATTCAAGGCTTCCACCTGGAACCTTTAAATACTTCTTCACATTTCACCTCCAATTCACCATCATGGCATAACACGACATATAAACATGCAAAACCACAAATACACAATAACACATGCATGAACATGGGATTCTCACCTCAAGAAATGATCACACAAGCTTTCCCTTGCACTTTTCTCTTCTTTTCCTTTCTTTTTCTTGTTCTCTTTTCTTTTCTCCCACTTTCGTTCTCACCCAACACTTGTCCTCTACACCAGCTCCTCTTTTTCTTCTTCCCCTTTGACTTGA
>CM065387.1:36527500-36597500 GCA_033060915.1 Euryodendron excelsum | reverse complement strand
TTTCATACCAAACCGCCAATATACTTCTTAAAGATCCCGATACATCTTTGTACTCCTTAGATGCAAAGCATATAAAGATTGATGTGCCTTTTTTAAAATAGCTTTCTTCAAAGCTAAATTATTTAGTGCACAAAAACGAGTCCCAAACATCAATGTACCATCTTCATGTATGGAGAAGTCGGCTCTCATTCCATCCTTTAATTGCTTTTTGATTCTCTCCAATTGTGAATCTTGAGTTTGCAATTCTTGAATTTGTTCAAGCAATAAAGGTCTTACCCAAAATTGTGCTAACACTACATTAATTTCTTTTCTTTCAAATTCGACCCCCAAAGAAGTTAATTCGGCAAACAATTCTACCTAATGACATTAAATACATGCCAATCTTCCTGAGGATTTTCGACTTAAAGCATCAACCACAACATTAGCTCTTCCCAGATGATAATGAATGACACATTCATAATTGTTAATCAATTTCATCCATTGCTTCTGTCTTGCATTCAAATCTCTTTGAGTAAACAAATACTTCAAACTTTGATGATCAGTGTATATCTCACACAGCTCACCATACAGATAATGTCTCCACAATTTCAAAGCAAACATATCTGCTGCCAGCTCTAAATCATGAATAGTGTAAGCATCCCATTTTTGCCCGCTTGGCAATCTCCGACCTGACCAGAATCAGTTTTCAAACATCACAACACATGCAAACCCAAGATAGGTCTTTTAAACTCCAATCTAGTCACCTAGTCACTTTCCAGGCCCACAAGGTCCTGCTAGAGCCATAAACATCACCATGCCCCTAGGCATTCTAGACAGCTTTTTGGGACCCGGTGGTCTCGGGAACCAACACCATCCGGGTAGCTTCCTGAGATCAGGCGATCTCAGGGACCAACACCTTATCAAGTTCCAAACGATTCACTTTTGTCGCCTGCTAACCCGCCAATGTAGAATGTCCGTCATTTGGTAGTTTTCCGAGACCAGGAGTTCTCGAAGACCAACACACCCTCACAGGTAGCTTTCTAAGATCGGACGTTCTCAGAAACCAACACCACCCTACAGGTAACTCTCTAAGACTGGGTGGTCTCGGGAACCAACACCTAGGTCAACACTAGTGCCTGCTAGCTCGACTCGGTGAAAAATGATCAAACCTGCCCCTTGGGCCTCCAAGCATGTTTTGAGAAAGTTTAAAATCTCTTAAAACGGTAAGTCCACCCTTCCAAAGTGTTACTAAGCAGTTAGGCGTACTTCGCATGCCATTTGGTCCAATTCTGATTCCATTTTGACTAACTCCGATCAAAATGACCATTTCACCCCTGAATGCCCCAGCACTACACAAATCCCACCAAACAATGAAAGACTCCCAGGATCATCCCAGAATGACCAGGCACGCTTTACATAACACTCCGATCCATTCCTGACCATTTCCAACCAAACCCAATCAAAATGATCGTTTTGCCCCTAACAACCCGAACGCACCCCGAAACAACACCAATCCTAGAATTTTGAACGGTTGGTCTTGTCATACACCCCTGTTTAACCTAAAGAGGACCTTATGACGTTAAACACCCCCGACTCGATAAAAGTTTCACAGAGTGTCTCGCAAACACTCTGCCAAAATTGACTTTTTTCTCAATTTCCTAGTTATAACACACTGTCAAACGACTTGAGAAATATGTAAATTAGGGAATTCCCAAAAGTATTTCTAGAGTGCTTTCCATCAGTACGATCCGATCGGAGAGATCACTTCCCGAAGGCCTCGATCATGCAACACAAAAACAACTACTTTCGAACCCTCGCAGAGCGTATCACTGATGCTTCGCAGAGATGCGATTTCATACACATTTCTCGAGTCGATATCTCACACTTTCGAACACCATTTAAACTTTTTAAAAACTTAAAAGTTCACGAGAAACCCTACAAGAACACCCTGGGTGCAACTGATTCCTCCAAAATCTTCCCGGTTGGCTTAATTATCGAGGCAAAGTTTAGACGAACACTCCCGGTGATGAAACATATGCTACATGTGCCTAGATTTTGATCAGATCGACCAAAGTTCGATCAACCGTCAAGATTTAGCCAGTACACTAAGTGCCACATGGCATTCTGGCAATAGAACAGTAGGACAAATTTTGGTCAGGCGTATGTAGCACATGTGCCAGGTTTCTCTCAGATTGCCTATAAATACAAGCCTCCCCCTTTGCATATTCTAGAATTGAAATTAATAGCGAAGCTCTATAAAAATTGCTCTAGAACTTTGAATTCCTATATACATCCCATACCTCAAATACTTAAACTAGATTCTACCTCCCCCTAACCCATACACTCTACCTACATGGCCTTCTACACCATAGAACACCTCCTTCCAGCCCCTCAAGCAAACTTAAAGCCCTCCAAGCTTAAGTCAAGACATCCATAGAAGATTGCAAGTGCATTGAAGGCAAAAGGTGGTATTTCTTTTATATTTTTGTCTTCCCCCACTCCTCTCTTCTCCCTCCTAGCCTACTTAGGTCATTCTCTATTTTAATCTCCATCTTCTACCCCCCTTTCTCGCATGCTTGAATCAAGAGGGCTCTTAATTCATGCCTAGAGGAAAGTTAATGAGAGCCACTGTGTAGGGAGATCTCTCACTAGCCTACTTTAAGATGGTATGGCCTTGGAGCCCCTTGATTATGTGGTGTAACCTAAAGCCTTACATGAATTCATGACCCCCTTGCATATTGCCATCTTGTTCATGTTATGTATGCTTAGCATTATTTTCATATTTATAACCATGTTTTTCAAAACTTACACTATTCTTATTTTCATGCCATTTCCAAGCTCAATATTCCTTTCAAAATGATTCTAAGAGATGGTCCCTTGAAGCTTAGGATGAGATTCTAAGAAGTCACGCCTTAGAAAATCTCTAACTCACACTTTTGCATCTTTGCATTCCCACTTACATAAAAAATAGTTTTCAAACTCTCCAATTTCCAAGGTTTCTATTCTCTCAAATTTAGTTGTTGAAATGGCCCCATGAAACACTCTCTTGAGTGGTCACCCTTTTATATTGGTCATAAGAGTCCTAAATTGTTAGAATAGTTCCCTTCTCTTTTTATTCTTGCACAAAGGTGATTTTCAAACTCTTTGATTTCTAAGGTTTCTATTATCTCAAGATTAGCGATTGGAATGGCCCCATGGAACCCTCTCTTGAATGCTCTCCCTTTATATTGGCCGTAGGAACCCTGACTTGTTGGGAAGGTTTTCTTTAAAAATGGGTTTCAAAATCTTTTTCTCAAAAATAGTTTTCAAAAGTTCATTATCTCCATCTTTGCATTAAAAATAATTTTTCAAAAGTTGTCATTATTATGTTGATTTTTAAAGCTTCTACTCTTTTTAAAATAAAGGTTATAATGGCTCTAAGAAAACCTTCTTTGGAATGGTTTTCAAATACCAACCATATAAACCATATTATTGGCTAGAGTTAAATTTTCATGAAAATGATCTTCAAAAGGGTTGTCAACCAAAGTCCTTTATATAACAGGATTTGTTTTCTAAAACTCCTTTCAAAAAGGCATAAAACTACCTTTCGAAACCATCTTCCAATCCAACCCTAGGTTAATTTGACCCTAATTGTTTAACCCTAGGCTGACTTGACCCTAGTTATCTAACCCTAGGTTAATTTGACCCTGGTTGTCCAACCCTAGGTTAACTTGACCCTAGTTGTTCAACCCTAGGTTAACTTGACCCTAGTTGTCTAACCCTAGATTAACATGACCCTAGTTGTTTAACCCTAGGTTAACTTGATCCTAGTTGTCCAACCCTAGGTTAACTTGATCCTAGTTGTCCAACCCTAGGTTAACTTGATCCTAGTTGTCCAAGCCTAGATTAACTTAACCCTAGGTTTTATTTTAGAAAAAACAGGTTGTTTGGCAACATTTGAAAATATTTAAGCCCTTTTTGAAAATAACTCTATTTTGGTCTTTGAAAATAGTGATTCTAGATTCGGAGGTTGATTACGTGTGGGAAAGATATCCTAAGATCATCACCCTACCTCACATTTACAGTACCTACTTGTCTTTTCACTCTAGACTCACTCATTTAGAATCTTCAATTATCTAATGTCCAATTATATCCACTTTGAAAAGAATTTTAGAAAGAGGGTTTATATTATTACTTTAGGGATGATGTGATACATGATATGCAAGTGCATCGAAATAATTTGAAAAGAGATTTTGGAAAAGAAAATTGAAATATTTAAAAGGTTATGACCGCACCCATAAGAGTTACTTACATATCCCTTTGTTAAGAATCAAGTCAGTCGTAGTTTGGACTCGGGGTTCGATTGAAAATAGACACTTTGGGGTCATGTTTGATTTAAAAAGACACTTTAGGGCCTTTAGAGAGTTTGACTTGAAAAGGGTTTGATTCGAACTTTGATTTAAAGATTTGAAATTGAACTTTGGATTGAAATTGAACTTTGAAGTAGAACTTGGACTTATTTTGAAAAGTTTGAACTGAACTTTGAAATCATCTTAACTTGAATTGAGGTTTGAAAAACCATATTGATTTAGAAAAGAGTTGAAATTTCCTAACTCTATTTTAGGGTTAGGATTGAACTAGGGTTTTGACCTCCTAGGACTTAGGTAACCCAAGGTTTAAATATGTAATTGAAATAGAAAGGTTTGATTTTAAGAAAGTTCTAAATTAGAAAAGTTTCCATTTAAGGAAATTTCTATTTTACGAAAATTTTCATTTTAGGAAAAATTTAATTTTGGAAAGGTTTGAATTAAGAAAAATTTGAAATTAGAAAATATTTGGAGGTAGGAAAGATTTGAAAGTTTAAAATTAGGAAAGATTTGAAAGTTTAAATTAAGAAATGTTTGATCTCCATTTCCTAAAATTGAAGATTGAATTTTATTTCCAAAAATAGATTATTTGATTTAGTTTCCTATTTAAAAAAGATTTGATTTGACTTGAAATTGGAAAGCTTTAGTTTTGGAAATCTATCCTTTTATATGACTTTTGAATTAGGAAATCTATGATTTCATGTGAAAAAATAGTTTTGAAAATCCATGATTTGATGCAAATAGAAAGCTATGATTTTATATGAGAAAACAAGAGTTTCCTAAACATAGACTTTAGGGTTTTGACTTAGATTTCAAGATAAGAGTTCTTAGAAAGTAAATCTTTGAGAAAAATTTTTGGAAGTGGATTTGCAAAATAATTTTAAAAAGGTATGAATATAGACTTATGGAAGTCTCTTGAATATCGCACTTTTCTAAAACGATTCTAATTATGAGAAGACTAGAACAATTCTAGGATTGTGACTTTGAAAACAACTAGGGTTTGAAACCCTAAAATGGACTTTGATGGTCTCTTTGAATATAACACTTTTCTAAAACAACCTTAACCATGGGATAGCTAGAATCACCATAGAGTTGTAATTTTTTGAAAAATAATTTAAGGTTTGAACTTAAATTTGGACCTTGATAGTCTTGTTAAATATAACACTTTCCTAAAACAATCCTAACCATAGAATAGTTAGAAGCATCGTAGGGTTATGGTTTTCAAAAAAACTTTGAAGGAAAAGGTTTTGAATGCAAGTTTGAAAACATCTTTCAATGCATGACTATGATAACAACAATGCAATAGGGACATTAACATACAAGGTTAGGCTTCACCACATAACCAAGAGGGTTGGACCCATACCGCCTTAGGTGGAAGTCAAAGAAAATCCCCGACATGGTGATTCTCTCCAAGACCTTTCTAGGCAAGAACCAAGAGATTCCTTGTTTTAAGCATGCAAGAAGAAAAGATAGAAGATGGGGATTAAATAAAAGAAAACCCAAGTAGGTTAGGAGAGAGAAGAGAAAGAGGGGGATTACATAATTTAACTAAAAACGCTACTTTGTCTTCTGTTTGCTTTGATGCTTTGATGGTGGACCTTGCTTGAACTTTAGGAGTTTTGAATGTGCAGCACTTTATCTTCAATGGATGCTTAGAGACAAGGATTTAAGTGTATAGATTATATGGAGGGTTTAAATGTATAGAGGCTAAGGTTTGAAAGGGCTTGAGAGAATTAGGGTTTTGAGGAAGTTCGAGCTCTGTTTTTAGAGAGACAGAGTTTCTGGAGTGATTTTGCGTTCCCAAAATACACAGGGGGTGGCCTGTATTTATAGGCAATTGAGATAGTGCTTGGTGCCTGTTACAGTGGCGCCAAGCCAATTTTTGGCTTAGCGCCACTACTAGTGGCGCCATCCACTTAGGAAACTTTTCAGAGTAGTAAGAAATAGATCTTTGACCCTTGGGACGCAAAGCAGAAGATTTGGACACTTGTTTTAGTGACTACCATACACTTTTTGGCCTAGCTTCACTGGGAGTGACCCTAAAAAGTCTGAGAATGATCTAGAAGGTTCCAAGTAACCAAACTTGACTGGGAATGGATAAGAACCCCCGAAAGAGTGTCTCCGAAGTAGCTGGCTTGAGAACTAGAGCCGAAATAGTTGAAAAGACTGACCGGCCCACTAGGGGCAAAACGGTCATTCTCACTATTTTCTTCTCTTATAGGCTCTCTAGTGTTCATTTTGGTGGTTCGCGAAGCAGATCGAGACTTATAAAAATTTTCTCCAAAGCTACAATATTATAATTGTAATAGTGTAATAACAATAACAATATGTTCATGATATATTAATTTACAAAATATTAAACAATATCTATATAATAAGGTAGAGCAATTTTTTAAAATGTCTAAGAGATACATTTAGTTTCAACGATGAAGATTTAGCCTGAATTCAATGCATCAACCCAGAACAGCCATTCATCTCATCCTTTCTCCTTTTAAATCCTGCCAAGAAAAACGTCTTTGGAGGTGTTTAGACATAACTTTATTTAGTAACTTATGACTTATACTTATAGATTTTCTAAAATGTGTTTGGGTGAGTGGCTTATATCTAATCACATTTTTTGAGAAAAGCTATTTTTAAAGGTATCTTTTTAAAAATAATTTATAACTTATAGCTTATAACTTATAAGCCAAGTGTCCAAACACCCCCTTGTCAAGTATTTTGCATTTCCCAAGAGAGAGACGTTGGTATACTGCCAAGGCTAACCTACCTCCTAAAAAGAGGCACCAGTCACCACTCTCACCGCTCCTACCATACATCTCCTCTTCCTCTCTCTCTCCAAAACCATCACCTCCTGTCATAGCTCACCATCATCTCTCACACCCCACCATCGCCGACCGACCTTCTAGCTCTCTCCGTCCTCTTTTATCTCACACCACAACCATAGACCCAAGGCTGAACCTAACTCTCTCTAAAACCACCATAGCAGCCATCATCTCTCTTTCTTTATCTCTATGGAAAAGAGAACCCACTTGGCCAGAAACCATGGCCAATCGAAGCACTCCATCATAGTACCACCACCAAAGTCCCCTTTTCTTTGCTTTTGCAAAATGGGCTCTGACTTCTGTCTGTGTGTGAGATCCGCCCGATCTATGTGACTACATATTATTTGGTTTGTTCGTAGTTTAGAGAGGTGAAGGGTTGAAGGCATTAAGAGAGAGAAATTTGTGAGGGAGAGAGGTAATAGGAAGAGATGAAGTATGATTTCTGAGTTAAAATGGCCATGGTCATCTGTAGGTCAAGCTGATGCCATGTTGGTTCTCCTAAAGTAAGAAGAATGAGGCTTTTAAAGAGAGAGTGGCTATAGCTTAAAAAGAAAGGAGAAATTTTAGGGAGAGGAAGTGGGAGTGGCCACCTATGGAGTTACTGCCTTTGTAAAGAATCCCCACCCCTCTGTGGTTTGTGCTCCCATGGCTTTGGCCATAGAAACCATTGGGTGTGCTTGGGGTGTTGGGTGGCTCCACCACCTACGTATGGTGGTTCCACCACCTCCTGGTGTCTTTAACATACTTGGGGTGTTCTAGCATGTCAAAGGCACCAGGAGGCCAATTTTTTGACTTTTGCAAAGGACATAAAGCATTAAAGAAAACTTTTTCAAAAGTTAGTTCTAATAGAAATGAGGCTGAATTGTTTGGATTTTGTAACTTTAATTTAGCGTCCGTTGACTTATAAGTTAAAAAGTTAATTTTTTTATTTTTATATATTAAAAATAAGTAAAAAGTAAAAATTAAAATAATAATAATTTTTTTATTTATGAAGTTAAGAAAGTCAAATTGAAAAGGCCTACTCAAAAAGCCAAATGATATGATGGAGTCCCTTTCACATAAGAAAGTAGAGGAAACAATATAAACTATAAAATACAAGAACAAGAGTTTTTACTTTAAAAGAAAATATCAAGGAAACTAAAACAAAATATGCGTTCTAACTAATGTGATTAAGTTAGAGCAAGTCAATTTAAAATAAAATAGATTGTTACTGTGCTGTTTAATTATAAAATTGTTATTTGTAAAATTTTACACAAATTCTAAAGGAATGACATTATTGATGATAATTCTTATAAATTATAAAAATATCTTTACCATATCATTTTTATGAATTTTTTATATAATTTTTTTAAAAGAATAATATTTTTCATACCGGAATAGAGACAAACACAGCAAGGAAATAAAGCACGTGCTTTGAAGAGGAAATATTCACAATAATGTAATAGAACATATTCAACGTAGGTGGTGGTGTTATTCGACAACTTGATTACGCAAAGGGTACGTAAATTCGATATTTATTTCCCACTCCAAAGTCTATATTTGGCCAACAATTTATTTGATAGAGCATTCTTAAGACGGGAAGCTCATTTGGGTATGGACTTGAAGATTTGTAGTTCTAATGGCATTCTAATATGACAGTTCAGCACATTCACCAGTGTTGGAAGGGAGCCACACAACCCTACATATCTTGGTATTAGTTATAATATCTTTCATCTCACTGTTCCTCGCCTAGGCCATTTTCAAGATCCATGTTCAGTGATATCGAAGACTTTTAGCTTGCAAGAATTTGAACAAATTGCAAATAAATTTCTGATCTTTGAACCCAATGGGTGTCAGTTATCAATCCATAGAAAGGTAGTTCTACCATCACCAATAAGATATTGAATGACGGGTTGATCAACGCTCTCTCTATATTTTGTGTTTTTATGGAGTCTGTTTTGGTTAAATCCCTCATTTCATTGAGCTATTTTTATTTTCTGAAAATTTTCATCCTCAAGTTGCATTGGTATGCAGTGTCAAGTCAAACTTCATTGCCTTGATGGTGTGTTGCACTTAATTTTGTGTAAGGTCATTTTAAATTCTATTTTCATTCAAAACTATACTTGGGCAGCTGTTTTGTTATGATAACCTCTTAAAATTTGGGTATTAGATTTTTTTTATTTTTTATTTTTACTACATTTGACCTCAATGTTTCCACTGAAAACATTTTTTTTTTTTTGGTGTGGATATTTTGCTTTTTTATTTTAAAATTAACTTATTTTAAAATAAATTATACAAAATCTCATACCATCTGGTAAATCTGGTATTAGTCAGTACCATCTAGTACTACTATGATATGAGTTGATATTGACCGGTACAAAACTCACTTTCATTAATATTGTTTTGTGTACAGTACGACATGCTCAGTATTAATTGATAAAGTACGATATTGATAATTTTGGTAAACACTTACACACAAGACGATTCAATGGTCACATAAAATATATAATATGATATAATATATCATGTGCATTTATATGTATTTGTATGATGCTATATACTTATAATATATATTATACAAATACTATATTAAATGCTCTCTGTAACTTTTTTTTTGTTTGACCAACGGATAGAATTCTTTTCAATGATTTATTCAGTGTCGGATTCAAAGTATTTAGTTGAGAGGTCAAGATATAATAAAAAAAATTGTTTTAAGGAGAATAAGATAAAAAATTTTAAATTTAAAGAAGCCATTTTCCTATACTATTTTATAAATATACCAAAATCCAAAAGGGTATGAAGCAATTTTAAAAGTTTTCAAGGGCGCGGCCCCGCCCCCTCGTCTGCCACTGGATTTATTAGAGATACTTTTGATTCAAATTTTGAAATCAGAAATCTCATCTATCTCGCCTCTTCTCACCTCGTCACATCTCTCTCTCTTCTTCCCTTTCTCTTTCCCTCCTTCCTCCTCCATGGCCAAATTGGCCAAAGCAGCTACTCTTTTTCTTCCCTTTCTCCCTGCCTTCTTTCTCCTCCACAGCCATACAACACCCCCCCCCCCCCTCTATCTTGTCTCCTCCACCACAGATTTCCTCTCGCCCCCTTCTCTCTTTTTCCTCCCTCACTCTGGCCGAGAACCAACACCATAAGAGACCCAAACTTCTCCCTACACAAATAATCCTCTTTTGCTCTCTATAAAGTTATAAACCCATTCATAACACCGCCGCCTCTCGCAGTGGAAATAGCTATAGCAACATGGCCGGACAACGCCTACACGTCCTCACTGCCGCACTCATGTGGCCATTATAAACAAAGAATAGCCATGGCCGAAGCTCACCAACCATGTTATTCTCATGGTGTTCTAGAGTGAGAGGGAGAACCGTAGGGGAATGAGATGGATTCAGTGGAGGAGAGAGGCTGAGTGGGTTTCGGCCATGGAGAATGACGACTATTCCTGTAGTGAACTATACTGCTTTGCCCTCCACCATAGAGAAGTAGGGTGATGTTTATAGTCACTTCCGATTACCTATTTCTCTCCTCTTTTTCTTTGGCTTTTAGTGGAAAGAATTTCCTGATCAGATTGCTTTCTTGTAGAAACCTCAAGGTCCTCGCATGCACACAACCATGGAAATAGAATCCGTGTTTGGCTACTCAAACGTATTTTCATTTGGTTTTACTTTCTGAAGCAACTATAGACTTTCTCTTAGACGTTTTAACAAACTTGTAAAAACTCAACTGTCAATCAAGAACTCCAAAAAAAAGAACCTCGCAACAATTCAAACCCATTTGAAATGCTCCTTATCAGGCATTGTCATTATCAATGACTAAGGAAATGCAAGTTTGATCTTCATGTCATTAGGATTTTGTTGTTGAACATATAATATTGCTTTGAGAAAGTTTAATCACAGTCATGACAAACGGTCACTTGCCGTTCGATATCAGTTGATGTGGTACAGATCGAATGACAAGTGATCATTCGTCGCACTTGTAACTAGTATTTCATATATTGCTTTGGATATAGGCCAAATGATCATTGGTTTTTCTTTTTTTTTACTAATTGGATGTTTTGGACCAATTTATGCATGTTTTAATTAATTTCATATTTATGTATTTTTTGTTTTATATAAATTAAATAATTATTAGATCAAAAATCTTGAAGTAGTTCTAAAAAATTAATAACAGAGAAATTTTGAAGTTAAAAACTTTGAAAAAGCAGGCTCACAGCTCAACCCTTAACCACCAGCCAACCTTGAGGTTAAAGAACCAATGTTTTGCTTTAGTTGATTAGCTACCCATGCGGGTAAGGTCTAGACCTGGACCAATTCTAGGGCACGTAGGCATTTGATTCACAAAAACCTATCATTTGCTCTATTGCTTTGTAGCTAGCTTCTAAGAGCATCTCCAAAGGCCTAGCTAAACTCATACCTTTAGCTATTTTAAAGAGTAAAACACCCATTTCATGCCTCCAACGGCTCGTTACTTCGCTCTTCATTTTACATATCGTCAAAATGGCTCTCCAGAAGTAGCGAGTGTATTTGGCTCTTCTCTGTGTTTTCCAACCATTTGGCGGGAGCTAGCAGGAGCTGAAAAGCTCTGGTTTTTCTTCTTCACCAGGTATGGCGCTCTCTCTCTATCTCTCTACACCGTCCCTCTTCTCTCTTCCCCCTCTCTCACCGTCCTTCTCTCCCTACTCTCCTTTCTCCCTCTTCTTCTTTCCTTTTTCTTTCTATATCTATAGCTATATCTATCATCAGGTAAGCTCTCTTTGTTGCTTTTAATCTCCTTTTCTCTAATTGATTTTTGATTCACTGTTCACTTCACATGAATCTGGGGTTTTGAGATTGACGAAATCAATTTGGCTTATTTTTCTTTAGTTTTTTTTTAGCTCGCTTGTCAATATGTTCGATAGATTGCCATGGATTTAGGGTTTCAATTGATTTTTCATTGTTTAGCTGATAGGCAAATCGTTTTATTCCGTAATGCTTGTTGGGACTTCAGTTATGGAAAGGAAAAGAGGAACCTTTGATTTTTGAAAGTCTATTAGATTTGATGTCATTGATACAATATGAGCATCATATTTTTTGGGTTCATTGCAGGGTCGTTTAAAATGACAGAGCCTTCCAAAGTTATTCATGTGCGTAATGTCGAGCACGGAATTTCTGAGGTACCTTCTTTCTATGTGTCTGAGTGTGTATGCCCAAATGTGTAAGGATATGGTGTTTTAAGCTTTTGGTTCTTCTTTTGCATTATTCCTTTTTTGGATTGATTGTATCAGACTTCTACATATGAGTTTATAAACAAACTCATAATAACCTGTCAAACATATTTTGAAGAAAAAGCTGCCAAGAAGGTGGAAGCATATTATAGAAAGCATAATCTCCAAAAAGTCCTATGTACAACAAAGTGAAAACAAAAACTAAATCTGTACATGTATCATCCTATATTGCTGCCACAAACCCCAAAAAGTCCTCTATATTTAGGATGGGATTGAGAGGAATAGTTTGCATATGTAAATACTTATCAATATTGTTTAGTCTCCATTTTGATATTTTAGATCAGAAACCTGAATTTCTAATCTTGCAGAAACTGTAGAACAAACAACATTATGGAAAAATAGTTGAGCTAATTATGATGAGAATATCTTGATAAAATTTTAAAGCTATATGTTGTCCCATTCATCATTTTAGCAAGGTGGCTAAAGCTTAAATTAGTTGAATTGCTGATTTATATTGCATTGCTAAGGGATATAGAAAAATGGTTGAGCTAATTATGATGGGAATATCTTGGTGAGTTAGTGAAGAATGCCCCCAACATCTAGATTTTTTTTTCCCCTGTTAGATGCAGGCATTCTAGATGTTGGGGTTTTTTTTTTTTTCAAGTTCAATGCATTATAGCTGTTGGGTTTTTAGTTTCATTTTAGTATGCATATGACTTCTTCATATTACTTCAATAATAGATGGATCCAAGAGAAGATGGATATTACACCAATCTTCTTCAAGAAAGAATAGATCTTGACTATGAGTTTAGTACTGATTGTTTGGATGAAATTGGTCGGTTTTCCCCAATCTCCCCTCAAGTAGAATCCACCACAAAAAAACGAAGTGGAAACTTTACTCCTGAGGAAGACCATATGCTCATATCTGCATATTTAAACACTAGCTTAGATCCAGTGCAAGGTAATGAGCAAAAATCAAAGACGTACTGGCTTAGAGTGTGGGAGTTCTTCCACACAAACAAGGATTTTACTTCTGAACGAACTCAAGGGTCTCTAATGAATCGGTGGTCTTCGATTCAACTTGCCACGAATAAATTCTGTGGGTACTTTGCCCAAATTCAAAGGTTGAATCAAAGTGGTCTAACTGAAAAGGACAAGGTATTAATATCTTAAAAATATATAGTTATGACATTATTACTTGCATTACATGATAATTTAGTGTTCTTTCATCTATTTTCAGATTCGTGATGCAAAAATATTATACAAAGAGATGCACAAATCCTCGTTTCCATTTGAACATTGTTGGAATGAGTTGAAGGACCAACCAAAATGGATGGAGGAATGTCGGGCAAAGAAGCAAAAAACCAAAAGTAGCAAGATTCCAAGTAGCTCTTCTCCTTCTACACCAGATTCAATGAATCTAGGGGATTCCAATGCCTCAAATGATAGCTATGTAGACTTGGAGAGACCACCGGGTAGGAAGGCTGAGAAGGTTCGACTAAATAAGAGAAACAACAAAGATCGTGAAAATGAAGGTTCATCTTTCATGAAGGTATTAGTAGAGATTAAGGATGAGAAAAAGAGAATGAATGATAAGAAAATAGAATTTTTTGAAAGATCACTCCTTCAAGACCAAGAAAGACTCCTTCAAGATCAAGAAAGACTGAAATTGGATCAATCAAAAGAAGAAGAACGAATTATGTCAATGGATACAAGTGGGATGCCTTTATTGCAAGCAGAATGGGTTAATCGCCGCCAAATGGACATCCTTGGACAAAATGTTTAGTTTATACTAAAATTGTAGTTTTTTGTTGGGCATATGAAATGATAAAAGTTTTGTAATATGTTTTTGGACATTATGTTTGAAGTGCTTGATAAATTTTTGTAATATGTTTTGTAATATATTCATGGAGCTTGGAAGGAAAAATGAATAGAAGTACTTGTTTTGTAATGGAATTATTGGCCCAAGCTCTTGATACCAATGATATAATTACTTTCTTCCACATTATAGAAGCTGCAGGTGTTGGGCCTTTGTGGAGCCTAGTTTTATTTGATCTGGTTTGAAGACCCGACCCAACCCGAATAATGTTGCGTGGTTTTTAATGGGAAATTTTCTGAGGCTTAGTCCATGGAGCGGAGGCTTGGGCCGATAGGCCCAAGTAGAAATATAGTCGTTACTGTTGGGGGTTGACTCTTTTTACAATGAGTCGACTCTTTTTACAATCTGCTTCAACATTTTGCCTTGAGGGGTCGACTCATGACTTGTAGGAGTCGACTCTTTTGGTCAGAATCTGCAGACTCAAATCTCTGTCCCAATGAGTTGACTCTTTTGCAGTGAAGAGTCGACTCTTTTAAGCAGTTTTCAAAATTTTTAGGCTCTGTTGAAATGAGTCGACTCCTGAATAATAAGGGGGTCGACTCTTTTGAATATCCAGCAGATTTTCAAGGCTCTGTTTGAAAGAGTCGACTCTTGAAACTTAAAGGGTCGACTCTTTTTACCTGAAAACTTATTTTTACATCTTTTCTTCATTCTTCTCCAAAGCCTCCAATCTTTTCAAGGATCATCCAAATAGGCTTTTGAAGGCTTGCAAATACTTTTTCAAGGCTTGATGACTCCAAGAACATCTTTAATCCATTCTAGATGAATTAACTCCATTTTGAACATCTTTAAAAAAAACATGCAGCAACTGCTGCTACAAGCAGTAGCATAAGCTCGTCCAAAAAATAAATAAATTGCTGCAGCATCAGCTTGTCCAAAAAAATTACAGTAGCTGGTCCAAAAGAAAAAATGAAGCAGCTGTAGCTGGAATAAGCAGCAGGTATGGGAAATCCTTGTTTTCTTGCTAAAGCTTTTGAATGGCAGTAGTAGGTATGGAAATCCTTTTTCTTTTTTGTTTGACAAATGTAGTTATAATTTAATTAAACCATTTGAAAATGTTACAAAAACATAGGAATTGATTTTGAATGAAACGAACAATTACACCAAACTACGAGCAACTATTACATGTTTCCATGTAAATTCCACATGTGCTCAACTAGATCCGCTTGCAATCTTGAATGAGTTTCTCGATCTCTAATGCGATGTTGCCTTTGAATAAATTCAAAAAGGTCAGTAGTATGGTCACGTGACGTTGATGGAGGAGGACTTTCATCTTCTGTATCATAATTGAAGTCTAACTCAGTCCCATCTCGCTCATCCTCAATTATCATGTTATGCATTATTATGCATGCTTTCATAATATCTTTAAGAGTTTGACGTCTCCAAAAACGTGCTGGTCCGCGTACAATTGCAAAGCGTACTTGTAGCACGCCAAATGCTCGCTCTACATCTTTCCTTGCCGACTCTTGAGCTTTTGCAAAATATGATTGCTTATTACCTCTTGGAGATGGAATTGTTTTGACGAATGTTGACCACTTGGGATATATACCATCGGCAAGATAATATCCCATCGAATAGTCATTTCCATTAACTAAGTAATTGACAGCAGGTGCACGACCTTTAGAAAGGAGGGAAAATACAGAGGAACGATCTAACACGTTGATGTCATTATGAGATCCAGGTAACCCAAAAAAAGCATGCCATATCCATAGATCATATGAAGCCATTGCCTCCAAAATAATAGTTGGTTCATGAATGTGACCACAATACATACCTTTCCAAGCTGTCGGACAATTCTTCCATTTCCAATGCATACAGTCAATGCTTCCCGACATTCCAGGAAAACCACGATTTGTACCCACCGCTAATAATCTAGTAATATCCTCATCGTTTGGTGATCTTAAGTACTCGTCTGAAAAAATTGCAACCACTGCGGTCACAAACCTTTTTAGACTCTCAACTGCAGTGCTTTCGCCAATCCTAACATAATCATCTACAGAATCTGCTGCCACTCCATAAGCCAGCATTCTTATAGCAGCCGTCACCTTTTGGAGCGCAGATAAGCCGATAATTCCAACTGCATCTTTTTTTTGAACAAAATACGGATCATAATTTTCCACCCTCGCTAAAATATGAAGAAAAAGAGATCGATTCATTCGAAACCTCCTCCTAAATAAATTAGGGGGATATGTTGGTGTTTCTGCAAAATAGTCTTGATAAAGTTGCTCGTGGCCATGAACTTGATCACGAGAAATAACTGCATGACCTTGAATAGAACCACGGTATAATCCTCGTCTTTCACTATCGAGCCTCTCTTCTTCCAACCTCGTAATTGTTACGATCTCCGCTTCATCATCGGAGTCTGAGTCGTTGAGTATCATTTTCATTACATTATTGCGAGCCATAAAAAATAAGAAAAGAATCAATATGAAAGTAACTAGATTTGAGGTTCATAAAAATAAAATGATAGAAATGTCTTATTTATACAAGATTTTGAAGAATGTAGCTGTTGAAATATAGCTGTTGCAAATATGACCGTTACACTCTTTTGGTCTTATATTGACTTGACTTGGTAAATAGAACCATCCTAGCTACAAACCAAAAGTAATAAAAAATATATATATATAGTACTAAGTTTGCATAAAAATAAAAGACAAAGAAAATATGACTATATAGTGCCAGGTTTGCATGAAAGTAAAAGACAATAAAAATATGACTGTTGCAAAAATTATGGCAATTTCAAATTTGATGATGTATCATGTTATAGGATGACATGGTATGACATGTCATGGTGCCATGTCATCACTATAAAAATGATATAGCATGCCACATAACATTTAATTTAAAAATTAAGAAAGTTAGTTGGAATAACTAGCTAAAATAAAGAGCATGATTGGAGTGATTTTTTATAAGTGACTCTCCAAAATAAAGAATGCATTAATTTAATATATTTTGAATAGCCAAAATGAAGAGCACCCTTGGAGATGCTCTAACGACCCATGTACAATCTCCTCCAGTAACATTAACTAGAACTATATGTCTTTCTTGCTATAAAATTTGAAACCAAATGCAGGTTTGTGTGACGTGAAAAGTTAGAAATTATTTTAAATGAATGTCGATAGGTATGACTTCCACTGTGATTTTCAATTTGTCTTTCTTAGCCATGATCGTTGTTCACTTACATAATAGTTGAGGGGAGTTACTTTTTGGTTGAAATGTTTTTTCCATGCTTCATGAGTAGTAGATTGGAATTTTATGTTTAAAGTTATTAAAATCGGATTGGACTCACCAAGGATTTTGTTGAGAAGTGTCGTAAGTATAAGTCATATCTAGTAATACACATTTTACATATATATATATATATACTATACTAGTTTAATCCACTATAAATGAATATAAATTGCTCTTTGATCTAAGCATAGAGTCTATATAGTTACAGAGTTTGTGATGAAATTATACATGTTAGAGAGGGAACAGAAGTTTAAATAAAAAAATTTCTCAAATACTGCATTACAATGTGAATACACAAATCGATCATAAGATTTATAATACATAAAACAAATAAACATTGCATATATATACACATGTATATATTGTGTACACATTCGATCTGAGCACTATCTTAGAGAGAAGTTTGGTAACATAAGGCATATGGGCTAATTAACTACTCATCAATCACAAATTGTTGCATTTTGTTTTTGCACATATATACAAAAGGGAGCAATCCGGTACAGTACACAAATTAATTTAAGTTATCACAAAATCCTGAATAATTAGGAATGTGATTGTATAGAGAAACAAAACGTCCTAATGTAAAAAATATCAAATATAACATTTGTGATGTGTTGAGTCTTATATCATAAGTTTGAATGGGGATTTTGTGTATATCTAACATTCGTAAATATAACATTCAGTACAAAAAACTCCTAGTATAATAACCTTTATACCATGGGTGAACAAAAGTTCATTAGAGTTAAAAACTTTATTAAGGGTTCGTTTGGTACAGCTTAAATCTAGTTTTTTTTTTTTTTTTTTCTCTTCTTGTAAGCAAAAAAATAAAAACTGATTTTTTAAGATTTTTACTTTTATAAGCTAAGATAAGTAAAAAAAAAAAAAACAACAAAAAAAAGCAAAAAAACTAAAAAAATGACTTTTTTGTTTATAAGCCAAAAAATCATGCCGAAAAAATTTGATAAAAGCTGTATCCAATGGGCCCTAAGAAGAGAGCTAAAAACTAAATTTTATGCATATCTCACACAAGATGGATATCATTCAAAGTAAGAGTTTGCCAAAAGTAAGTTTTAAAAAAACATTTTACTTACTAGCTACACGAGCACTACAAGCATCTCCCAAATAGACGTCTTTGTTGGACAATACTTTATATGTTTACATCACTAATAATCTTATAAGTAGCTAACATGTCTATATTGCTACAAATATAGCGAGTAGCCCCATTGTCTATCACCCATTCAATAACATTACTAACAAGATTAACATCAACCACAACAACAGCTATTACCTCAGTTTTGGCTAAACTGGTATATCGTTTTTTTTTTGTTGGTGATTTTTCTCCTTTGTGATATTTGCATTCAGAGGCGATGCTGCGGCTTATTTTTCCACAAGCATAACAGGGACCCTTCTTTTTCTTTTGGATTCGATTAGCTTTTCGAAAGTTGCTATTGTAGTCATTTTTGTTGTTGTCCTTTTTGTTGAAGTTCCTTCCAAAGTGATTTTTTTCTGGTTTTGCCGCATGCTTTTCCTCCATAAATCGGCTTCGGAAGTGAACTTGTAAGCCAAGTGGCTCTTGCCCTTCAACCGATTTAACTCTTCAATCTACATGGGAACAATGTGATTCTTCAAATTTAGGTCTCTTTTTTGCGCTTTAGAGAGTTTTTGTATTCTTTCCAAGAAAGTGATAATTTTCAAACAAAGTTGCAGTTTGAAAAGCATTGTCAACTTACCGTCCTTCAGCTAGGATGTCGTGGCCTATATTTTGGTACTTGTCATCCTGTTCCATGATTGATTTATTGTCAGTCATCTTGTATTCTTCTCTTGAATCTTTTATTTTCATCTCTCCAGCGACCAAAATTCATATCAAACAGAAAGTTAGACCAATTATTCAAAATATGACTGCGATGTCTTTGTAGCTCCTTTTCTTTGCCATTGATAAAACCGGCTTTCAAACACATCAAAATTGTTTGAAAAGTTATATAAGTTGGGCTTCAACAAATTAATAAATAAAAAGAACAAATAAAAATAATAATTGACAGAAAAAGAAGCCAGAGGCATAGAAATTAATCTGTTGTCCCTAAGAAATTATTCTGTCAAGTAGCCTGTCCTAGAAATGCACTTTTGGTACATACGGGTACAGAACTTGTTTGAAAATTTTTGGGAACGTTTAGAAAACTCTGGGATACTTAACGAAACTTTTAAAAAATTTAAGAAAAGCGCTTCAGAAACTTGAAATATTAATTTTTATATATTGTTTCTTCTTAAATTCTAACTAGGTATCATGAAATTACTCAGGTAGGTTTTCATTAAATTTTTTAAAAGTCTCTACTAAGTTTCTTAAAGGTCTCCTTTGAGTTTTGCAAAAGTTTTTTAATAAGATTCCTATTAAGTTTTTCACTTCCACTTTCTATTTTCGTAACTATAATATGTCCTTGTGTGCTATTATCGTGTCAATGTCTATAATATCTACGATCTCTTTGCCTGTCTTGATGATCCTGATGATTCTAGATACAAATCCAACACCGACGGCAGCATTGGATGATACACACTAGCCACCATACCTCACCACCACCACCACCACCATGATGCAGCACATATGCACTATATGCATATGGCACAACACAATCATCGTACAACACATGCAATACATCTGACTTGGGAATTCGCAGCAGTTGCCTGTAGGAGTTCTGTTAGCATTTCACTGGTCACCTTTTTTCCTTTTTTTTTTTTTTTTACTTGTGATACTTGGGGTATGATCTTTTCAAAAACTTTCTTAGTGTAAGTTCCTTCAAATGTGGAAACCCTGCTTCTCCATGGAGGAGGATTTATGTTTTACATATTCCTCCTGTGGCTGTGCCAAGAAGTAGCAGAAGGCCTGAGATCAGCAATGTCTATTTCAGTTCCTCATGCACCTTCGCCTAGAGTTTGAATCCATCAGAGTCAGCTTCTGCACAAATCTCCTCTGCCTACTCTTGATGCTGCACTTTCAGAGCTTATAGCTGCAGAGATTCTTCTGCTGAAAAAAAAAAAAAAAAAATCCTCCTGTTCTGCTGTGCTTGCTGCTTGGCTCCGATCTTCTATCTCTGGGTCCTTCGCTTCTCATGATTCTTCTCATCAACACGAAAGTTTTGTTTTAAGATAGCACAAGAGGTATTTTAGGGCTGCTATGTTCCATCCCCTGACTCATAATCGAAGTAGTCATAATAACTTTTGAATCAAAAACTGTCAATTGGTATTCTTTTCCTCCTAAATACCAAAAATGGAAACTTAGGTAAGGTTTTATATATACATATATACATAAAGATGTATATCATTTAGCTCTAAAGAAAATTTCCACACACAGTCGTATGAGGCTATCTTGTAAGTGGAATTTCTAGGAAAGCCTGGCCAATCAATTGAACCAATATCGATAAGTCTCCAACTTGCTGTAGAGAGACAAAAGAGTTAAAATGAGTCAATTCTCTTTGGGCCGATCACACTCTGATGGTCAAGTTAGCTATCTTCTCCGAGAATGGAGTAGAATTTACAAGTGTATATGACTTAGTTAGATTAATCATACCTTACTTTCTCATAACTCTGGTATTTATAATGTGGCGTTTCCTATTGAGCCTACCCGATCATCATGACTCACTACTCAGGTCTATGCTAGTTAGAGCCGGCTGATCGGACATAATTTCTCCTATATTGCTTTGCTAGAGCTTGACTGACCGGAGGTGAGCGTCGTCAATTGTATGCAACACCTCCTCCGCATTCAATGCGGGTTTGTTCTCTATTTAATGCTCTGTCCATCTATATGATTACGCCCCTAAGCTGGGCTAAGTAGACTTCAGCTTGAGCGGACAAAATGACCTGGGCCTGTGGCGTAATACTCACCCTTGGGCTGACCCAAGCCCAACTTAGTAGTACCAATCAGCTTGGGCTTGCTAAACTGGTTTGGGCCCGTATTTGTTTGACCCACAATTGCCCCTTACCCTAGTGCCTCGATTGAAGGGCTTTTGGGCTAATATTCTGTAACGGCTCGGTGACGTCAAACGTCAAACGTTCTTAAATGGGACGTGACCATTGGGCTGCCCCAGATCTACGGTCGTCATGCTAGCACTCTTTTTGTAGACTAAAGGGTGTATCCATTATCCAAACGCAGAACTCCCCCACGCTTTGCACTCATCTCTATCGCGAAGACCGTCATTCTTTAAGTCCTCACTCTCTTTGTATTCCTTCTTCATTGTTCTTGCTTTAAACCCTTGAACCCCTTAGTTACCATGGGCACGAGACTTAGGGGAATGTTTTTCCATTCTGACTCTATCACCTCCTTCAAGCAGTGGTATAATTTTTCAGAGGGGGTAGATATAGGCTTAGTAGGGCCGAACGATGACGGCTGGAGGGTGACTGAAGAGGGGACTCCATTTCCCCTCGTCGCAATAGTAAAGGGTGGCCTTAGGTTTCCTGTCCACCCCTTCTTGACCCAAATCCTGAGCCACTACGAAATCGCCCCAATCTAATTACTGTTGAACGCTTACAGGATTGTGATGGGGATGATTGAGTTGAATTGCCTTCTGGGCCTAAACTTGTGTCTTCACGAATTCAACTATTGTTATGCTGCCGTGGAGGTGGGCGGTGGCAGTAAAACGAAGCGGTACAAGTATTACTTTAGGGCCAGGTATAGGTCAAGAGAGCTAGTCCAATTCCTTCCTAGTTCAAGGAAGGGGATTGGAGATGCCACAGTGAGAGTAAGGGGGCCATGGGAATTTGGCTACATCCCCGTAAAACTGGTGCCAGAGATAAGGTGCCCCAAAACGCCAAAGAGAATAAGTCTACCTTTCTCTTCGCTACTTGATGTGATTTTTTCTCTGTTTTGATTTTCCTTGGCTCGTTGTTTAACTTTGTGCTTCCGCGTTCCCCAGCTACCTTTGGACCCTGGGACAAGGAAACCGAACACCTCGACGTCGATCTTACTGCCTTGGATCGAGTCTGGGCGTACAAAGGTGAGGGTGAGCTCCAAGGGATAGGCAGTGCTGCGCAAATACTACTGGGCTACCAAATTCAGTACCAAACCTTCAGCGCGACGAATAGGGTATCTACCAACGTGATTGCTGCCCAAAAAGCAGAGGGGCTAGGCACGACATTGGGGGTCGCTCACCTCTCCCACCGGTTCTAGGTCCTGCACCTATTACCGTTGTCCCCGTCTCTTCCTCTGGGGCTAAAATGGCTCCCAAAGTTTGAGACTTGACTCTAACATTGGGACAAAAGGGTTCCAGGAAGAGGAAGGGAGCGGCATCATCTTCTGCCGAGACCGTTGCTCAGGTCGGCTACACCAACACTACTCCTCTGCCTACTGTGCTTCATGCCATTAGAGTTCTTGCTGCCACCAAGGTGGTCGATTTGGTGAAGGAAGCAACAGCCCAGGTGGTTGTGAAGAAAAAGAGGTTGGTCAAAGCGGCTGAGAAGGCCGTTGCCCGAGAGATAGCCACTAGCACGGCCACTACCCCAGATAAATTAGTGGGACCTTCTGTTGTCGAGAAGGGCAAGGACATGGTAGAGGGACCGTAGGCTGAAGAATTCATAGCACGGCCCAAGATTGGCGAACGGGCCATGACTGTCGAAAACTCGGTGCTGCACTGCCCAAGCGCTGCTATTAGGGCCCTCCAGGCTATTATACCGCCTAGGGATGTCAAGGACCTAAACAGCATTAACATTGGGGATTTGATGCTTGGCGTTGTTCAGTCAGCGTTTGGGGTAAGTCTGTTATGCCGAACTCTTTGTTTTGCCTGTTATATTTAAAAATCTTGCACTAATGCATGTTTTCATTTGTTCTCCTCAGGGTGCTATTCACGAATTGGAGATTATGCAACGGTTTTACAACCTGCAAGATCAGCACGGGGCTACTCTCAAAAGGTATTCCGAGCTGAAGGATAAATTCCACCAGAGAGATCGAGAGGCCAAAGGTCTTCAGCAAACTTAGCAGGATAGCTAGGGTGCTCTTGCCGAGTCATATGCTTCCTTTAAGCAGAAAGATGAGGACTTCCAAAAAGCTGAAGCTGAGGCTGCCGATTTGAAGCCCCAGTTGACTGAAGCCAAGAAGTCGACGGTCGTGGCAAGAACGTCTCTGGGTGAAGCCCAACTCGAGGTAGAGCAATTAAAAAAGGAGGCTGAAGCCAAGTATGACAAAGGCTTTAAGGATGCTGGGGATCATTACAAGGACCAGGTCAAACAGATTGCTGAACAGACATTTCAAGACGGCTAGAAGGCCTCTTTGAAGCAGTTGAAGCTGGACAAGTCTTTTCCCCTCTGGCGAAAATTCCTACCCGTGCTGAAGCGGTACTTGAGTCAGAGGGCAAGGCCGACGAAGAAGCCGAACGTGAAGGGGAAAAAGATGCCCTTGGGATTCAAGTGGATAAAGAAGCTAATCCAATTAAGCTTCCCTCAGTCGAACTGCCATCGACCTCCGAATTACCACCGCTTGGCCAATCCTCTGCCGACCCTCCATCTGTCGAGCTAGCTTAGAGTTCCCTTTTCTTTTCTTGTTTGAACTGTATTTAGTCTTGCGAGAAGCATTTATGTAATGAATCCATTTTGTACACATGCTTTTATGAACATATCCTTTGTTTAGATATAAAAAACTTTGTTATTTGTTTGTTTGAACTATCGAATTTAACTAGACAAAGCCCCTGCCCAATTTTAGGAGAAAATTTTAATGAACTACCTTTCTTAGGCTAAGGGGATCTGTTTGCAACAACAAATTTGAAAAAAGTTGTATCCAATGGGCCCTAAGAAGAGAGCTAAAAACTAAATTTTATACATATCTCACACAAGACGGATATCATTCAAAGTAAGAGTTTGCCAAAAGTAAGTTTTAAAAAAACATTTTACTTTGTAGCTACACGAGCACTACAAGCATCTCCCAAAGAGACGTCTTTGTTGGACAATACTTTATATGTTCACATCACCAATAATCTTAAAAGTAGCTAATATGTCTATATTGCTTCAAATATAGCGAGAGCCCCATTGTCTATCACCCATTCAATAACATTACTAACAAGATTAATATCAACCACAACAACAACTATTACCTTAGTTTTGGCTAAACTGGTATATGGTTTTTGTTTTGTTGGTTATAAAGCTAAGAGTAGCAAGGTTTTTTTGCCTATATTTGCGAGTGGGCTAAAGCTAGGGTTGAATCAAGTTACTTAGCTTTGCTGTTTCGATGAAGATCCCTGTTGATCTACTCGACTTGGAAGGGACCAAGGTTGAGCGCTAGCTTTTTAGTGACTTTCATTGGCCAGCCTGTCCAATTTAGATAGGACCAAGTTTTGATACTTGGTTTTAATGACCTTCATTGGCCGACCTAGTCATAAATGATCTAGGACTAGGTTTTTACACCTGGTTTTTGTGACCTTCATTGGCCGACTTATCCAACTTAGACAGGACCAAGTTTTAACACTTGGTTTTAATGACCTTCATTGGCCGACCAAGTCATAAATGATCTAGGGCCAAGTTTTTACACTTGATTTTTGTGACCTTCATTGGCCGACCTGTCTAACTTAGACAGGATCAAGTTTTGACACTTGGTTTTAATTACCTTCATTGGCTGACCTGGTCATAAATGATCCAGGACCAGGTTTTTACATATGGTTTTTGTGACCTTCATTGGCTGACCTGGTCATACATGATCCAGGACCAGGTTTTTACACCTGGTTTTCTTTTTCTTGTTTTTGTCTTCCTTCAATACTTTGCAGTTTGGAGTGGCATCAAATTTGCTAAGTAGCTTCCAATTTTCATTGATTTGTGTAAAGGTTACATATTTATTGAAGAAAGTTGCATCCTTACAGGCAGATACATCCCTTGAGAATGAAAGGGCCTATGGGTAGAATTTTTCAATATTACTGGCGTTCCAAGGTCGGGGTCGTTGTTGCGTTTCTTTGACAGCTCCTAATCGATACGCCCCCAGCTGGGGCCCAACTTCTCATCAATTGGATGTTGCATGTTGCATACTTTTCGATGCTCTGACTTAGTTGGGGACCTAGTGGATCAAGATTTCGGCAATTCTGCAATTAATAGCTTGTCACGACCCCGCGTGCAGAGTTTCGTGTTCTGAATCTTTGTTGTTGTGAACTTCAGCTTAATGACCTGCCCCAATGCCATATCATTTGATAATTATCCCTTAATTATATTTACCCCCATATCATTGGATGCTCTGTCAGCAAATGGCTTCCAATTGATCACCTTTCTGCCGAATTGGCAGGGAGATGTCATCATGTTATACGTTGGAACTCGGGGTTAGATTGGTTTCCTGTGGAAGTTCAACAAAAAATTCGACAATAAAGTTAGTCAATACTTGGCCTCTAACTGCAGCTCGGGGTAGAACTTGGCGTCAAATTCTCTTAGCCCGACCGCATGCTCCAAAACTGTGGGGTAAAGGAAGAGCTCTTCAATCTTTTGTGGCATATGCCGTAAGGAAGCATTGCTTGGCAACAACTTGGTCCCCTCTTATCTCTTAGACCCCCTCCGTGGAGGGGAATCGAATCATTTGGTGGTAGGAGGAAGGGATGGCTTTCATGAGGCGCAACCATATTCGGCCCATGATTGTATTATATGGAGAAGATACGTCGACCACTAAGAATTCTGTTTGTAAGGTAATTCCTCCAGCAGTCACAGGGATGGTTACCTTCCCAAGTAGCCAAACTGGGTCAGAGCTGAACCCAATCAACGGGTTGAGAGTGGGCTGGAGGTCGGCATCCTTCAACTCTATTTTTTTAAATAAGTCGTAGTACATGATCTCGGAGGAGCTTCCTTGGTCAACGAGCAGTCTCTTTATGTCACATCCTGCCATTTGTAGAGTAATGACCAGTGCATCATTATGGGGAGTTTGAACTCCCATAAGATCTTCCTCTGTAAAGGTTATGGTCGTGCTGTTACTGCCGACCTTGACTTTCTTGGGAGGGCGGCCTATCTGTATTGCCTCCCGTAGGTGCACAGGTTTTCGAATATTGGCTCAGTTCTTGTTCCGGTTGATAGCTTCTGATTCTGCCAATCCGTGCAGCACGTTGATCACCTGAACTGGTTCAGCTCGGTCTTCTTTCGAGGGGGGGGGGGGGGGGGCTCTAGCTTTGGCTGCTCGGCCTCCTATTGCATCTTTTTCCTATCAATATACTGGTCAAGATGACCAGCCTTCGCCAAATCTTCAAGTTGATTTTTTTGATATCGGCAATTTGTTGTTTGATGCCCCCTCTCCTTGTGATAAGAGCAAAACTTCCCCTAGTCTCGGGCTGTAAGGTCTCCTCCCAACTTTAGGGGCCATTTAGAACGGCTTGTCGCGAATTTGGGGTAAAATTTTATAAATGGGATCTTTAAAGACAGTATAAACCCTATTACTTACCTTATTGCTCCGGCCGTTGTTGTCCTCCCGTTGAAACTTCTTCGTGTCACGCCTATTCTTCTTTCGGTGATAATGCCAACCTTCTCAAGAGCGGGCTGTGGTATATCCTCCTCCAACCTCGTGTATCACTTGATTCTTGACATCAGTTCGTGCACCGTGAGGGATAACTTCTTCATTAAGGACTGTCGTAGGCGGTGCTCTTTGGGCAAGCCGATTTTGAACTAAGTTACAGCTAGTTGCTCACTGCACTCGTCAATCTCGTTGTAGGCCGCCCAGTAGTGCTATGCATACGTCCGTAATCCTTCTCCATTGTTCTTTCGTAGGGTGAGTAAGAAGTCCACTTCCCTAAGTTGCTTGTTGTTAGCTATGAACGGAGCAGTGAACAGTTCGGCAAGTTGTCTCTAGTTGTCGCGCCTAGATTTTTCGCATTCGAGGAATACTCACGTAAGCGGGAAAAATGTTGTACTCTTTCGTTAGAACTCACTCTCCTAGAAGAATGAGTGCGACTAGGTTTGAATTGAAAATAGATTTGAATAAAAGGCTTTTGAAAAAGATTTGGAGTCACCACCTAACTTGATTAAGGTGAGTTAGGTCACCTAAAAACTAAGCATAATCCGAATACTACACTTAGGGTTTTTGGAAAAAGGTTTTTGAAAATACCGCCTCAAGAGAGGGTTTTTAAGAAAACAGGTTGTTTGGCAACCTTTGAAAAACATTTAGCCCTTTTTTGAAAAATAACTCCGTTTCGTCTTTGAAATCAGTGATCTAGGTTCGGAGGTTGGTTATGTGTAGGGAAGACGCACTAAGCCATCACCCTACCCCACCCTTTTGGTACCTACATGTCAATCTACCCTAGATTCACCTATGAGAGTCTTCAGCTAACTATTGTTCAATCCTATTCACTTTGAAAAAGCTGTTTAAAAAGATATGATGCATGATATGCAAGTGCAAGATAAGAGAGTTTGAAAATAGATTTGGAAAAAGATTTGAAAAGAAATTGATTTGATCTAAAAAGATATTTGAAAAGATAGATTTGAAATTGGAAAGTTTGAAAAATTAGAAATAGAGATTTGAAATTGGAAGTTTGAAAATAGATTGAATATTTGAAAAGATTGTGGAATTTTGAGATTTGAAAAATGTGAAGACCGCACCCATGAGGGTTGCCTACGTATCCTTTTGGAGGAATCAGGTCAGTTGTAGTTCGGACAAGAGTCTGATTGAAAATAGAAGAGTTGATTTGGAAAAGAGATTGAATTGGAAATTGGATTGAAAGATTGAGAGATTGAACTTTGATTGGAAGATTTGAAAAGACTTGATTTTGGAAAACTTGGTTTTAGGAAACCTAGACTTAGGAAATATGCAACCTAGGAAAGACTTGAGATTTAAAAAGATTTGACTCAAATATTGGACTTGGAAGATTTGGAAAGATTGGATTTAGGAAATGTTCGAATTAAGAAAGGTTCATTTTAGGAAAGTGTCATTTTAGGAAAGTTCCGTTTTAGAAAGTTCCGTTTTATGAAAGCTTTCGAAATAGGAAAGTTTTGGAATTAGGAAAATTTCAACTTAGAAAAGTTTTGACTTAAGAAAGTTTTATGTTAAGAAAGTTTCATCTTAGGAAGGTTTTGACTTAGGAAAGTTTTCGAAATAGGAAAGTTTTGAATTTGGAATATTTTGAAATAGGAATGTTTTGAAAATTGGAAAGTTTAGAAAACAAGGAAGTTTTGAAAATAAGAAAGTTTTTAGAATAAGGAAGTTTTGGATTTGAAAAGAGTTGGAGTTTTAGAAAAGTTTAAAATTTAGAAAGATTTGGGTTTAAAAAGATTTTACTTAAAAAAGTTTTGAATTTAGAAAACTTAGAATTTTAGAAAGATTTGGAATTTAGAAAGTTTAAGATTTTGAAAGTTTTAGAATTTGAATTTTAGAAAATCTTGAGATTAGGAAAAGTTTGAGTTTAGGAAAGATTTGAAAACTTAAATTTGGAAAGTTAAAATTTGGCAAGAGGTAGAGTTAGGAAAGGGTTGACTTTAGGAAAGATTTGGATGAGGAAGGGTTAAGATTCCTATTTCCTAAAATAAGGGATTGGATTTTGTTTCTAAAAGAGAAGGTTTGATTTTGTTTTCAAAAACGGAGGATAGGATCTAGTTTCCTAAATGGGAAAATTGGATTTGGCTTCCTAAAGGAAAGATGGGATTTGGTTTCCTAAAGAGAATATTGGAATTGACATGGATTTGGGAAGATAGAATTTTGGAAATTCTAGATTTGGAAGACTATAGTTTTGACGCAGAAAAGAGGTTTTGAAAATGTGTATGGTTTGGATGTGAAAACGAGAGGTTTTGGAAACCTAGGTTTTGAGGCAAGTTTGAAAACCATGTTTTTGAAAAGAAAATTAGGGTTTCCTAATCGTGAGTTCTAGGGCTTGACTTGGACTCTAAGGCAAGAGTTTTTTAGAAAGTGCGTTTTTTTGGAAACGAGAATTTTGGAAGGAAATCCTAGAGAGGAGTTTCTAGAGGGAAGATTTTAGAAAGAGAGTTTTTGGAAACGAAGATTTTTAGAAGGGAATCCTAGAGAGGAGTTCTTGGAACGTGTGTTTTTGGAAACAAGTTTTTTGGAAGGAAATCTTAGAAGGGAGTTTCTAGCAGGAAGATTTTGGAAAGAGAGTTTTTGGAAACGAAGATTTTTAGAAGGGAATCCTAAAGAGGAGTTCTTGGAACGTGTGTTTTTTAAAATAAGTTTTTTGGAAGGAAATCCTAGAGGGGAGTTTCTAGAATGAAGATTTTTGAAAGAGAGTTTTTGAAAAGATTTTTGGAGAGAGTTCTTCTAGGAAAAAAACCTAGGGAACGTTTTTGGAAAGTGAACTTTGAAGAGAGCATTTTGGAAAGGAGTTAAAAAAGGAAGTTTTAAAAAATAGATTTTTGGAAAGAGTTTTTTAGAAAATAATTTTGGAAAGGAGGGTTTTAGAAAAATATGTTGAAAAAGAGATTTTAGGAAGAGATTTTTGAAAAGAGAGCTTTTTGGAAAGTATAAAAACATCCCACTTTCCTAAATTGATTCTAACCATGAGAAGGTTAGAACCACTTTAAGAAAGTGGTTTTGAAAACAACAAGGGTTGAAAATATGGACCATATTGGTCACTTTGAATGTAATACGTTCCTAAAGCAACCCTAGCTATGGAAAAGCTAGAATCACCCTAGGATTGTGATTTTGAAAACAAGTTTTTGAAAAAGAGGATTTTGATGCAATTTTGAAAACAAGTTTAATGCAAACTTTGAAAACGATTTTTTGGAAGATGCAAGATCATGATATGCACAATGTAAGTTTGGGGTCGTGAACATACAAGGTTAAGGCTTCACCACATAATCAAGGGGGCCAAACCCACGTGGTCTCCGGTTAGCCTAAACGAAAGCCTCTGACACGGTGACCCTCCAATAATCTAATCCTTCACATGGACCGGGAGTCCCCTTGTTTCAAGCTTGCAAAGAAAGGGGGGGAAAGAGATGGGGGATTAAAATAGAGAAAACCCAAGTGGGTTAGGAGAGAGAAGAGAGAGGGGGAAGTGCAGAAATTTAAATAGAAAGCCTACCGTATGTCTTGTTTATTTTGCGCGCCTTGCTTGTCTTCGGTCTTCGTCTTCAATTTTCAAGAGTTGTCTTCAATCTTCAAATTTCAGATTGCAGCTCTTCAAGTCTTCAAAGGAGGGTTGGAGGCTAGTATATAAGTGTATGGGAGTGTGTATGAGTGTATAGGAGGCTAGGGTTTAGTGTATAGTGGCTAGGGTTTGGAAAACCTAAAGAAGCTAGGGTTTAGGGAGTGTTTGAGCTCTGTATATCGAAATATATGATTTTTAGATTGAGTTTGCAGACCTCCTTTATGCTGGAAGAGGCTCTGTATTTATAAAGGTAGGACAAACTTAGCGCCTGTTGCAGTGGCGCCAGGGCAAAATTACTCTTGGCGCCACTCCTAGTGGCGCTAGGCCAATTCTTGGCTTGGCGCCACTAGTAGTGGCACCAACCAGTTAGGAAAGTTTGTAAGTTGGCAAGCAACGTATCTTTGACTAGATTTGGACGCCTGTACTAGTGACTACCATGCAATTTTTAACCTGTCTTCATTATGAGTGACTCTAGAAAGTCTGGAAATGATTTTAAGTGACCAGGATCGACCCAAATGGCCAAAAAGGAGCAGGAACACTTAGAATAGTGTCCCGGAGGTATTTGACTTGAAAAATGAAGATATGATGTGTTGGAAGGGTTGACCGGGCCTTTAGGGGCAAAACGGTCAATCGGATCGGGAAGCTGCCGGGACGGACTCAGACTGTCCCGGAAGAAGACTCGAGATTTGAAAACATTATTCAGAATGTTCCCAAAGATTTTCGGTTTGATACCTAGAGCCGGTGTGGTCGGAAAAAGTGACCAGCTCACCAGGGGCAAAATGGTCATTTCACATCGGGTTTGCCAGAACTGACTCGGAATGATCCAGAAAGATAAAGAAAGGTTGAGAGTACTGTACAAAGCATTCTCGGGAGGTTATCGGTTTGATACCCAGAGCCGGTGTGGTTGGAAAAGGAGACCGGCCCACTAGGGGCAAAATGGTCATTTTGTACCGGGTTTGCCGGAATTGACTCGGAATGATCCGAAAAGGTAAAGGAAGGTTGAGAATACTATAAGAAGTATTCTCGGGAGGTCACCGGTTTGATACCCAGAGCCAGTGTGGTTCCCGGGGCATTCGGATGCCTAGGAGCAAAATAGTCATCTTGACCGGAAAAGTCTCAGAAAAGCCCATGGGGCAGTTTGGTCATTTTTCACCAAAGTGGGCTAGCAGGCACTGGTGTTGACCTGGGTTTTGAGTGTTTCCGCCACTCTGACAACGGTCGTCGTGACACAGGGGTTTGTTGGCAATTCCCTATATCGACCTGTTTTGCGAGTATTTTCGCTACTCTGACGGTTGTGATGTTTGCGAGTATTTTCGCTACTCTGACGGTTCGCGATCATTCTCGAGACTGCCTGATCTCAACAAGCTACTAAAGGGACTTAGCGCCTGAGAAGTCAGCTTTCTTGGAAGGTGTGCCTAAACGGACATTTCTGCATTAGCGGGCTAGCAGGCGCCAAAGGTGGACCGTTCTACTATCTAGGGGACTTGGGGTCTCATCCTGGTCGACAGGTTTAAAAGGACTTACCGTTTCGAAGAGATATTCTTCGAAAAATGTGCCAGACCGTCTCGAGAAATAAACTGTCTCGAGAGAGGGATTGGAATTGGAAAGGAGTCTTATCGTCTTCAGAAAGACGCGCCTGATTTGGAACCGTCTCGAGGGATAAACTATCTCGAGAAAGGGATTGGAAAGGGGACTTACCGTCTTCGGAAAGACTGCCTGATTTGGAACCGTCTCGAGGAATAAACTGTCTCGGGAGAGGGTTTAGAAAGGGGATTTACCGTCTTCGGAAAGACGTGCCTAATTTGGAACCGTCTCGAGGAATAAACTGTCTCGAGAAAAGGATTGGAAAGCGGACTTACCGTCTTCAGGAAGACGAGCCTGATTTAGAACCGTCTCGAGGAATAAACTGTCTCGAGAGAGGGATTGGAAAGGGGACTTACCGTCTTCGGAAAGACGAGCCTGATTTAGAACCGTTTCGAGGGATAAACTGTCTCGAGAGAGGGATTGGAAAGGGGAATTACCGTCTTCGGAAAGACAAGCCTGATTTGGAATAGATTTACCATCTCAAGGAATCAACTGTCTCGAGAGAAGGGTTGGAAAGGAGACTTACTGTCTTCGGAAAGACGAACCTGATTTGGAACCGTCTCGAGGAATAAACTGTCTCGAGAAAGGGATTGGAATTGGAAAGGACAATGCCCATAAGGGCATTTTGGTCATTTTGCCTCTATTTGGGCCTGGTGGGACCGTGAAGCGATGGACAGACGAGATTTCGACGTAGAAAGTTGGTTTCGATTGGAATACGTCCATATTGACTCAAGTACAAGTCTGGACGGAGCGTAGACTGCCGAGCGGTCAAAAATGGGGTGCTTACACTAATTTGACATTGATTTAGCAGGCAACTTGTAGAACCACTGTAAGGCCACTTCTCCCAAACTGGATGGGAACACTCGACACAACAAGGACTGATCCCCGCTCCAGAGTGTCATCATTTGCTTGTAGTAGCAAACATGACTGATTGGGTCAGCCTTTCCGTCATATAGTGTGAATTTTGGTGGGGCGAACTTTCTCGAAGGTTGTCAGCCTTCAATCTCCTTCATGAAAGGTGTGGATGCTATCTGATCCAAGGTTCTGCTGACCATGTCCTGAGTAGTACACGCTTTGGGGAGCTGCTCTTTGCTATCAAGTTTCTCATTTAGCCATCTCTCCCATTCCTTCTGCTGCCGATCGGTTCCAGGCTGTTCCCCGTCTTGCAGTGTCCGGCTCCTCCTATGGTGCCGATCTCCTTGTTTTTTACTATTGCGGTCGGTGCTGGAGGCATGGCTCCTCACAGTGCGCACAGGCATTGGGCTTCTTCTTCTGGGATCTCGATTCCTCCTTTCATCATGATGGGCCGGTGATCTCCTCCTGACTCCATCATCCCTCCTGGATATTGCGTCCCTCATTGCTCAAAGCTGGGAAGTAAGCCTGGCAATTTGATTGTCACGTCACCGTAATTCCCTTTCGGTAGCATGAAGTGAATGGTCACTGGGCACATGTCCACTTGAAAGTGAAGGGCCCAGGTCCCGGTGATGATTTCTACAGAGGTTTGGCCCGCTAGCGTAGTATGGGTCCCTTTGTAACTCGTCTCGCGTTCTTCGGGGGCTGCCAGTAGTGCCAATCGGCTTGGACTTGTTAAACTGATTTGAGCCTGTATTTGTTTGACCCACATATCTATAATCCTAAGACCCATAAATAATGGGCAGCCCTAGTGGGTCATCAAGCAAATGGCCAACCCTATGCCTAGCTCAAATGTTATATCCATCTCTTTCCTCTAAAAAAAAAAGTCCTAGGTGAAAATCATGGGGGAAGGATATTGTATAGGGCTTTGATGGGGAGGAGAAGGGCCTCTTTTCTAGTCAATGCCTTTGGATCAAAGAGTTCAACAAAAAAGATAGGGGAAAAACAAAAAGATATGATGAAACAAGGTCATAGAAAGAAAGAAGGAAAAAAAAAACATTACATATATAAATATACTTATAAGTGAATGCCTGACCTTAACCCTCCCTTTTGGAGATGCCATGCCAACTCCTTGGGATTCATTGGCAATGATCATGGTAGTACTTTTGGCTCTGAATGCATCTCATCATTGTATCATATTTTGCAAACCTGAAGAACTCCATCACCAGACAATTTGTTTCTGGAAATATGATCTGCTCTACTAGAGGCTTGAGCCCCTAAAGAATCCATTCCTTTAAGCACAAAGCTTCTGCTTGCTGATGCTCTCATTTCACAGTTATGCATATCTTTCCTAGTCTCTTAACCATGATATGACCTGCTTTGGCCCCAATTCTTACAGGTACCTGTCCAGAACAATCTTGATGGCATTTTAAAGCCCTATTATACCCAAATCCTTTCGGCACTAATTTTTAGCAAAGTACACAGTTGAATATTGAGAGCCTGATCCTTCCATAGAGGAAACATGATGATCAAATTTTGAGATCCATAAAGAGTAGTAGAACTTGAAAACAAGCAAACGCCATGAAACTATAGAATGAACAATAGGAAACATATCTACCTTTGAATCTGATTGGCAATAGTAAAACATACACATACATAATAAGGGAGAAGGCCCATCTCCCCCTACCATCCAAACTCTTTTCAATTGTACAATTTGAACGAGAAAGTTCCAGTGAAAAAGGAAAAGAGAAAAAAGAAATCTTTGAACTCCACATCAAATGCATTTTCTTGATTATCGATTACCATTTTATCTACATACCTCAACCCTGTGTAGGATTTATATACATAAATTAAAATACCGAGCTCCTTTAACCACTTGGCAGTTGAAGGGCCCATCTAACATGTCTTGGTGTTGCACATATCCATGCTGATAACCAGAATTTATATGGCCAAGCTGAAAAAAATATTGTCATCTTCTTGCTTTGATTTCTGTGGTTGGTGATGATTGTGAGCCACCACCAAGGGCAGCTGCAGCAGATTCCACATGCGTAAGAAGGTACTCGTAAATCTTCTTCCTGATCCTGTCAATCGTCTCTGGCGAGACATTGAGGGTTTCTCCTTCGTCCTTGCTCAATCCAATCTCATCTAGCCAGTCATTCACACTCTTCAGCTGTGTCAACATGCCTGCTATTTGACCATTATCGGATAAAGCGGAAGTGTCAACATCAGCATCCAAGAATCTGTCTACAAATCCTAAGAACCAATCCTGGGATTCCACTCGCAACCTTCCAGCCAAGTCAACAGCCTCATCGAGACCATCTCCTCTGATCCATTCCATGGGAGGTGGGGTCTGCAGCTTCTGATTAACTGCCGGCCCATCCACTAGTTTGCGTGGAGCTCCCGAGGTGACAATCTTGGAGCTCACTGACTGGCGGGTTTTGGCTTGAGCTTGAGCTTTTGTTGCAGCACTTTTTGATGAAGAGTTCTCTAGGACTAATATGGGTTGATTTCCAGAGACGGTTTTCAGGCTTTGAGCTGGAGTTGAAGCTGGAATCACATTTGAAGTGTTCTGCTTGCTAAATACTGTGAAGGGCGATAAATTGGTAGTCAATGCAGCTTGGACCCAAGTAGCTGCTTGTTTACATCTGTCGGATGTGACCTTAAGTGCTTCTTCCGTGGGGCTTTCTTCCTGATCTGGAGATGAACCAATTGGAATGGTTTTGGATAGGGAATCAGCAATTAGACGAGCATTGTTCAAGCTTCCGTGCAGAGTCAAGAACTGCTCCACTGCAGGTTGTGGGCTATTTTCCTTAGCAGAGGAACGTAGCTCAGAATACATGCTGCCAGAGGAAGATATTTCTGGATTAGGAAGAGTAAGCTGTGATAAGAAAATCAAATCGAGAGATCTATTTATAGGATTAGGATCAACATGAAAGGAAGCAAACAATAACTGGGCCAAATATTATGTGGAAATGATAGTGTGATTTGAACATTGAAAGAAGATTAAAAATGCTATTATCCATTCTACTTGAACAAAAACAGAAAGGAGGATTGAGTTTTTTTTTGTTTTTTTTGGGGGGGTGGGGGGGAGTGGGTGTTTTTCACAAGATGACTACAAAGCATTGCCTGAGAACATATACAGAGCAATGAAACTTAACTGATTCAACCTCAGAAGCCAATATAACTCCATTTATGATAATCTCCAAAAGTTTCCACAGCTAAACACTCTTACTTGGTAATTGAAGTTTTCGCCTTGCAAGAGGAGTAGAAAAGTGGGGACCATTACCCATAACATTCTACCTTACACAGGCTGGATCTTAGTATTGGAAAGCCTTGCTCCTCAAAATTTTGCCAAAAATTGTCTCCATTTAAAAAGTACGGAGAACAATTAGGTTCTCCAGCCTTGACATCCTAAACACTCTGCTCTGGCATAGAACAGAAATGCTAATGGAATTGCAGCCATTCATAAACTGCTGAAAACAATTGAACTGCTAAACAAGTGATCTCAATGTATTTGACCACTTATACACATGCACTCTTAACTCCCATGATCTCATCAGACTGAACTCCTGCATCCATGAAATGCTTGCATCTATGAATAAAATCCTACCTTTAATCTTGATGTTTCAACACATAGATAAGGAAGCTCGTATATAATTTATTCACATGCCAGCCTTATTTTGAATGTGTTGCTCAGAACTCAAATGGTAACCAATCTTGCAAGTTCCATAAGTACGTACACTGAACATCCAACTACATGTTCATAGAGACATACAATTACATTGTTATCTTCTTTTAGTTGGGGTGCTAAAAAAACAATTTCAAGGATCCTAAATTTTGAAGCCAAATTTCTTTTAATTTGACTAGATCACAAGACTCAACTATAGACAGTTTTCATTTCTCTTTCCAGTACACAAGATCAGCTCCAAACCCCATCAAAGATTCAAACGTTATTATCATACATTAAATTTTTTTCTCTTCTGATGCAGGATAGCTTTAGAAACTCACCATATTGCACCTACAATCAGGTTTGTTGTGGTCTCAGGTTGAGGAAAGGTTGTAGGCTTAGTGTTTAATAAGGTAGAAAAAAGATTTTAGGAACTGACAGATTGAAAATGGTTGGAACTGGCTTGGTTCCCAGAATGGCAAATTGCTGGACTGTTAGTAATATAGTTGCTGGAAGCACAGGAGACCACTAAATTAAGGGTCCAAGTGTTAGGGGAAGGGGTTAAGGTATATTACTTGTTAGGCTAGGGTTTTGGGGCACAAATAGGTTCTGTTTGGAAGCCTAAAGAGTAATATGGGACTAATAACTTGGCTGATCTTTTGAAGAGAAGAAGAAAAAGAAGAAGAAGAAGAAGAAGAAGAAGAAGAAGAATGGAGTCTCTCCTAGAATTTCTTGGGCTTCATCCTCGCCAGGCTAAGCTATATCTCATAGACATGAAGACAAATTACATAACTGTATCCATTGAATAAATATAATATGACTTGCCCCAAAAAAGAATAAATATCATACAGATATTTATAAGCTGTAGTGTTCCTTATAATTCCCCTAGGACTAAGACTTCAAATTAGAAAACCAATAAAACTTTTACCGGTGAGAAACTTAGAATGTCATAAATTTAACATGAACCGCATATAAGACCTGAAACATGATCCACGTACCAGTATTACAGCCCAATGCTAGCAAATCTTGAGACTGCCTACGTACCCTTAGTCCTAAACTTAAAATTGACAGAACCTAAGATTTTGAATCAGATAATAATTTTAGTAGTTACTAAAAAGAATTATTACCAGTAGAGGGATACAAATCAACATTGCAAGAGGTTTACGAAAAGAGATATATATATATATATAAGGATGATGTTGGAGCTCTGTCCTACAAGGAATTAAAAGATGAACCTAATAGACTATATGTATGACTAAACACCTGCAATGATGAATTTGTAACCTATGTATTTCTTGCAAATATGAACTAGGAGTAAAATCTAACCTCCAGCAGAAACAAGTATCTACATTTCATGCTATTCAAGGATAGCCTAAAAAATCCAACCTTTCAGAGAGGACTGGGATTCACATATTTTAGTGTCTCATGTCATGCTCTTTAGGAGCCATTTTGGCGTAGTGAAAAGGAAAAAGAACAAAAAAGAAAATAAAAAAGTAGAGAGAGCAAGATCCCGCATAAGGTCTTTCTTGCACATAATCTAGGAAATGTAATAAATAACGTTCTAGGTTTTCTAATTTTAACTTCCATTCTTCTTGGTTTTTTTCGAGATTTTTATTTTATTCCATACCCGTTAACTAAACTGGTGATTCCTGCTTGGCATTCCACATTAGTGCCACTCACACTCAACTCAGATGTGCTTCGCATTAAGATCAGGTCAGCCCAAATTCCATTACTAACTAAATTGTGATTCCATCTAAACTACACAACTAATGAACCCAATATACTCTCGAATGATTTTCAGAAACTAAGACTGATGTGGAATAAAGAAACTAAGAAATTTAGCTTTCTTAGAATTAGAGTTTTATTAGGAGTTTTATTTCATGCAAAATTCTATTTTATTTTCTATTTTGCATTGCCTATTTATAGGGCAAGGTATGCAAACGATTGATTAGTTTTTGATGATTATGAATTGATGGAATATTAAATTTTCTCTCCCTGTGGGTTTTTCTCCCCAGTTCTCTTATTTGTCTTTTGTACCTATTTTAATTCTTTCCTCCTTTTCTCTTCTACCTATTCTATTTCTACGATTCCTTGGTTCTATTGTTACTTCTCCTGCATCAAAGACTCTTCAAGCTTTTTCTGTATGGAAGTTCAATGGCCACTAAAGAAGTACAAACTTTTCTAAGGTGTTATGTCCAAGTCAAACACTCCCGTGACATGTATCGGACCTAAGTCACACAATTCGCTCAACCTAGGTGGCGAATCATGCACTAGGTCCTGGATTGGTGAATTGGGAAGGAATTCGGGTCAAATTCATGGACTAAGATGCTCAGATCCGCGCACTTGAGATAAATTGCATTGTTAGCCAATGATGGCTTTGCCACATGGATTGTGTATAGAGAGTACATACACACCGGAGCAAACCTCCATGCAATGTCTAAGGTAAACTAGAAGTAAAACTGCTTGAGGGAAGTTTCAAACTGAAGACCTAGTGCAAGATGCATGAAAGTTGCCACTAGGCTATCAATACACTTGTGTAGCGTCCTCTTTTTTTTATCCTTTACTATATATTTGGTAGTCACATACAAACAATTAATGCCAAAAAAATAAAATTCCTTAAATAAAAATACTTAAATGTCCTATATAAATGTATAAAATATAATATTTATTTAGAGATATATACACGCTCTAAAGACTCTCTCGTTCTCTATCCTTTTGACAAAGAACGCTCTCGCGCTCTTGCTCCTGCACCCGTATTCGCACTCGCTCCTACTCTATGTGACTTAGTATTGGACACATGTCCAAACATGTCTTATTATGCACAAATTTTTTTAGAACCGGATACACCTCGGACACTTGAGAGACACACATATCCATCTCTTACATACACATGAAATAAACTGCAAATTTGAAGAAAATAACTTGGAAACCAATTGTAAAATAAAAATAATATAAATTTATACCTACTTTAACATTTAAGTTATGGAATACACGTTTTCAATTTTAGTTATTATCTTGCAACTTTTTCATTATCTTTGAGGAAAATATTCATTTATACGACATAGAATATATAATTTTTGTCCTGCTCCCGCCGTGTTATGTCCTGCATTTTTATTTAAATTGTTGTAGCAGTGTGTTCATGTCTGTCATGTCGTGTCGTGTCCGTGCCTGTGTCTAAAAGAAAATGTTTCCACATAGAGCATGTATATAAAGGATTATGTTTGAATAGCATAAACAACACAAAAATGGTGGAGATAACATGATACTTCTCTCTGATATCATAGCTTTCAAATTTGGATATAGTCCACGTATAACCCATGAATTAACATATCATAAAGGTATTAAATATTGGAGTAAGGTAATAGACCAGACCAGAAAGGCAACTAAAATACAACAGAAAGCTTTTGACTTCTTCAAGGTTTAGCATGTAAATAGGTCACTTGAAAACTGCGAAAGAGTATGAGAAGCAAGCTTGTGATTGGCTTATTAAGAATTCCTCCGAATAGAAATTTAGTTGCATATTCTATGCAATGACTCCTTCAAATAAGAATGCAGCATCCAAACCATATAAACAGCATGATCCAGTTATGGAAAAACCGAGGTTTCTCCACAGCTGAAGCTTAAAGATGGCCAGCCCATGATTGTTACCAAAGTCTCTGAAATTCTCATTTGGCATGCAGTTTTTAGCATCATATCCGCCATTCTTATGTGGAAACAATTCAACTACAAAATGATTATGAATATATTAAATGACAAACACCTATGGAGAAGTTCAACTCAGTCAACAAGTCTAAACATGACACTGTAAGGAAATAATGAAACCATAAAGATATTGTAAAAACTTAGCATATAACTTATTAACTTAGCATCGTCCCATCACTAACTCATTTATGATAGCTAATAGAATAGTTTTGCTATTTGAAAAGAAAAGAAAAATAATCTTCTTTCGTTCAAATACTCTCAATATGTTTTCTGAGAGTTACAATATTTTTGACCCGTGACAAATAATTTTGTAAGTGCTGTAAAGCAACAAACCAATAATCGTGGCAGACATAATAACCTTATATTTAGACTTACTAAGAATTCCTATTTCCTTTTCCTTTCTATTATTTCATTTTACAGGTACGGTGAGCATAACCTAGAAGAAGGCATTGAAAGATTAGAGAACAAACAGTATAAGAATGATAAACATAAACTATAATTTCTAAATCCTTCACTGGACAACAAGCTGTCGCATTCATTTCTCACCAAGTTATTCTAGATTTTTAGTAGTCATGCATGAAAAAACAATTGCAGTAGATCCTTTCCAAGTACATATGTAATTATGCCAAAAGACTCGAAATTAATTATTAGGCAGCAAATGGTTGGAATCAGATGTAAAATTTTTGCCAGTAAAGCAGTATATGTTTGTTTGACACAGAAAAATTGCAAGGTAAAACATCCTCCATCTTGAGGTCATTAAAATTCTCATCAACAAAGTCTTCTTGAATATTGGATTCCCTAAGGATGATCAAATAACTTCAATTTAAAATTTCTGATGGTTGCTCCAATGTTTCCAAATCAAGCGAAGTTAACGCTCTCTTTCCCTAACGTACAGGATTCACTTCCATATTTTCAATAGCACCAATGATTACAAGTGTACTTGTTTTGAGTGCCTATTTAGGATTTGAAACTACAACCAGTCAGTTAACAGCCGATCGCTCTACCACCGACATCTCACCACCCCGGAGCATAGAGATCCGCCCAATCAATGAACTACTTCATCTCTACTCTTCATGAGGTATATCCATCTTGTTTCAAGAAAAAATCATCAATAAATGACACAAAATAACTATGACGAAAAGACCATTATTAGCTTGTAGTAGATTGGTAGCAACGCGTATCATTCCCCATAAAGGATAGGGGGCTGTTCACCTTTGCAAACTTAGCTACTTAACCAAAAAAAAAAAGTGCTAATTTAATCTGATCTTAGAACCTTGTTTGAAATCTGGTATGAACACAAATTTGACAGGAGACCCTCCCAATTATCCCTGCCACACATCGTTTAAATTCCTTGTGTGTTACAGTGAAACCATTTAAGCATAAACGAAAAAATATGCACGAATATTTACATGCATGTGCCCCTTAACAAACTCCATTTAAGTAATCTTGATACTACTAAAGTGCGGCCAAAATCATTTCCACGGAATACAATTGGATTCTCTATTTTTTTTCTTTTGGCAGGTGCAGTTGGATTCTTTAGTAGTTAAAAAAAATTCTGTATTTACCACTAATTTCTTTTCTTTATTTTTTTCAGGGGAAGAAATACCTTAAACAGCGAAGTAAGCTCTCTGCAGCTGAAGCCTCTAGCATTGCCTCCGTGGCAGCTGTTTGCGCAGCATCTCTGTGCTTCAAAACGTCCTGCAAAATTAAGATATCCAAACTTTTGCTATGAAAATCAGAGATGTGTTGAGCAGGAGTACTGAATTTATGTTTCTGCATGAGTATGTACCCTAACTAGAGAGGTCAACCCTAAACTAACAAAAAACTGAATAACCGAACAATTCAAATTGTTGATTGGTTAATTTACTGCAAATGAAGGAAGAGGTTATTGACCACCCAAAGCCATGACGCTCCTAGAACCAAAATTTAATGTTAGAAGAAACATTTAAAAATATACTTGAGGTATCTTCCTTCCACATTATGGCTCTCCAGTTGGCAGTGATCCAAGGCTAGATTGTGGACTTATAATCCTTGTAATTGAATTTGGAGGCAAAGATAATTCCATCAGAAGAAAACTCAAGTTTCCAATGAGAGCCAGTCAAATATCTCAAGAGTCTAGAAATTATAAATATTGTACCTTGCCAAGCTTCGCAAGAGAAGATGGGAGCGAAGCCCACGAAACACTTCCATCTGTTAATCTCCTATTACTAAGAGAAACCTTGACCAAGTTTCCTGGTAATCCATGATTAGAAACCTCTCCAGATAATTTCCTCCCAACAGAAGTTCTTTGCTTATTTGACTTATCAACATCATCCAGATCTCCATTTGTGGTAACTTTCTTTGTAGGCACCTGAAACTTATTTTCCTCTTTGGATGCTTTTGTCAATGTCTGGACCTTGTTTTCCTCTTTAGATGGCAACCTTTCACTTGTTGACTTTCTAGGAACCTGGCCAATGTTACTCAGTTAGCGGAGAAAGACCACAATTACTTGCTAGAAGGTTAAACATATCTTTTAACCCTGCAACGAAAGCTAATCAAGTTTTTTAACCAAATCTTTTACAAATGCCAAAAACAAGAACTACCAACTAAGCAAATCAGATCGAAACGATAGTGTAGACCGTGGAAAGCTAATTAGAGAGGGGCCTGAATCAATTTTAATATATCTACATTACAAATCACAAACCAAATAATAATCTGCACAAATTTTAAGTAACTTATAACAAATAGCTTTCATTTCAAATTTGAAGATTCAAGAATGATGATAAAGATTTAATGGAAACTTACAGAAGTACTCCGAGACTCGGGTTTTAACTCGAGCTTGGTGGCCCTCAATTTCGGAGTTTCTCTACTCTTCATCTCCATGTTCCCTTCCCAACTCCTTCTGAAAGCCTTAGGCCCCCATTCAATCCCCTGAACCAAATTCTTATTCGAGCTTACAGCCGGTGCCTTCTTTGCGGTCGGACTTGCCCCACGAACCGAACTCACCTTTTCCCCCAACCCCAATTTAGCTGTTGCCCTCTCCAACCCCTTGATCTTTGCCTGCTGCTTAAGCCCATTTGCAAACTTCTCAAAAGAATTGGGCAATGAATAACAACTGGTCGGAGATGAAGGGATTGATTTTGAATTGGATGACTTCAATTTCACCAACAACTCCTTCTTCTCAGCTAAATTCAAAGCCGATCTCAACGACTGAGATTTTGATCGACTCAATACCGGTGTTTTCTTTCCCGAATGTTCCTCCTTAGCACCACCATTTAATCTCACCTGGGTGGACTTATTATCCTTCACTCCAACACAAATATTACCCAATACTTTTGCGGCTGATTTCGATTTATCTAAGGTTTTTGAACCCGTAGAAGAATCAGAATTGTTATTCAGAAACCCCAAAGAATGCGTTGCAACTATATCTTCCGGGTTTCCCACACAGGGGTGGCGGCCGGGGACTGGCCGAACCCCGTGAAGAATGGGGACCGGGGAGGCTGCCTCGAGCCTTTCAACATGTATGAACTGACCCAATTGGATTTTATCACTAAGAATTAGATCATCATCTTCATCAGGGAGAGAGACATAGGTGGCATGAGATGAATCTGATACCTTGAGGTAGAACCCTTGGTTTGGGAAGAGTTCACCACCTGCTAGGGCAGGGACAATGCTGACTACTTGCAATAGAGATGACCTGTACTCACCAGCAATCTTCACATCTGTGTTCATGTGCTGCAGAAGCTTCAATAAAATACCAGGGACCAAAGCAGCCATTCTTGCAGACTTCAATAAATATCACTCTGAGAAAACCCAGATGGAGAATTTCAATAATTCCTATCAGAACATAATAAATCTTAAGAAGAGATTGGAAACCAAGTTTCTTAATGTCCAGATTGAAATCTAGGGTCAAACCAAATATAAATCTTGATAGGCAGAAGGGGAAAGAGGGTTTACACTTTCTACCCAAAACAGTGCAATCATACAGCAGCAAGCAGAGAGGAAATCGTATTGTTCAACAACTCAGATCAAAGGGTTCAAATCCTTTGGCACTAATAATGCTGTACGGATTGAGGGAAAAAAAAAAAAAAGTTAGAGTACACACTAACCCAGATGAAATTCGTTACCAACCCTTCAGTGAAAAATGGAAGATTCAAGCTTTTCTGGTACTAATTGTGACTACACGGGCAGAGGGGGAGAAAGAGAGAGAATATGACTTGACAGAAGCATTGGCTTTTGTTGTTTAATTTGTGAATAACAGCACAAAACCAAGATGGAAAAATTTATAAATTTTGGAAATTATTGAGCTGAAAACAAGAAGCCAATGACCATTGATTGCTCAACGTAACCCATATCCAGATGTGAAAAAACCAACTTTTCAAGGGCCATTACTAGAAGACAAAGAAGAAAAACCTTGAGAAATGTCTAAAGTCTGAACATGGGAGGTGCTGAATTTGCAGAAGATTGTGAAAGACAGATAACAAAAGGTAGAAGAAACAGTAACTGAGAATAGTTGATGTCAGAGATGGGGGGAGAGAGAAAGAGCACCTGACACACACATGCTTTGCACACAAACTTGGAACCTGGACCACCTTTTGATCATCCTATATCAGATCACCTCTTGTTTTTGTTCATTTTTTTTCTTTTTTTCAAAATGAAATGAGAAACCAAGAAGCAAGAGACTCAAGACAGAGAAGAGAACATAGATTTTACAGCCAATGAAGTAATACATTAATTTTACCAATAACTGGAAGGAGAATCTTTGCGGAGGACAATATATTTTTTTTTATTTCGTTTTATCCAATTTTATACTATGCGTTAGGTGGATTATATATATTAGACATATAAGTATATATATTTTTGGTTGTATAAACAAATGGATGCATGTGCTGGATAATGGGTTGTCGGTTGCCAAGAGATGTGTCAATCTGGGAGATGATGGTTAAACTTAAAACCCAAGTACATGCTTGGAGGTTTTGAAGTCAGATCCCGGCGACACATTGGCAATGGGTTCCTTCTCTCTCTAGCCTTTTTTTTAATATTTTTTTCTTAGTTTGGGGTCCGGTGTTTACAGACTTGCATAACTCGACAAATTGTGTTTTTAATTTGATCGAACAAAAATAATTTATGTTAGAGTATAAATAAGAATTTAATTTTTTGAAACAAAAATTATATAAATTTTAAAATTAATTAATGCACACCAACCTAATCCAAATATCAAATCTCAAAAAACAACAACTGGTTCTCTGCCTAGCTTTCTCTCTCATAGATTCTAGCTCCAAGCACCGTGACAAAAATGTGGGCTCATAAAGCGGTGGACCATGGGCCACCTACTCCACTGGGGTTAATAAGCATCTTTGTGTTGGTTGTATGACCCTATTGACCTCTAACCTAATCATCATATTCTAATTTTTTCTTTCTTTTTTTTTTTTTTGGAGTTATCTAGATATTTAATCGCAACTCCACTTTATCAATATTATCTCCAAAAAAAACTCTATTATGTCTATAATATTTTATATGTTATAACTTATAAGGTGGAAAATAATAATATATCGTTGAATAATAGTGGATTTTCTCTAAGTACATGAAGATAAGTAATTATTCTTGCTAGGAATACATATGACCGACTTATAAGAAGCAGCTATAAATACGAGGCTAACTATGTGATATGTAAACTTTCTATATATGTGCTCTTAAACCTATGAAATAAATTTCCATATAAGAAGGCATTAGGTAAAATAATGAATACAACACGTTAGTGTTGTATGAAATTAGACCATTCTATATGTGAGCTAGACCACATCTTCTAATATTAATTGGAAAAAAACTCAGTGGAAAATTAGCACTCTTGATTTAAGTACTAATTCTATTAGTTTCTAAACTATAAACTTTAAATTTAAGTAAGAGTAGTTGGTATTCCATCAAAAACAAAAACAAAAAGAGTAGTTGTCATTACTATATCATTAAAAATTTGGTCATATTGATACACTGCATAGTTATCTTTTCCTTTTTTTTCTTATTGAGAAAGTGCTTGTAAATTCTCTAAAATCTAACACCTTCAGGCATTGCCACCAAAATGATATAAGCCTTGTGCATAGTGCCTCCTATTGTTGAGAATTTTGTTGGAAAAATTTTAATTTTAATTCATAAGCAATGTCTTTTTTGGGAGTTATCCCAATTTGACCCCCACCTAACACCTTTTTCCCCTTTTTGCCTGAACCTGGTCTCACTGCTTATAGAGTCACATTAGCTTGGCTGACAATTTTCATTGTAATACATGTGTCATCCACCCAAACCTCAAATTTAATTCTAAAACTTAAAATTAATTTTAAATGTAAATACATCTTATGATTTTATTTTTTTTTCATTTTACAAGATCCGAAATGTGAGACAAATTTTTAGTAGTACAGTAGTACCAACAACTATCATTCATATATAAGTTTGAAATGAAGATCAATTAAGCATACAAAAACATATAGTTGAGTTTTCTTAAAATTATTTTGCTTATTGATTAAAAAGAAGTACTAGTGTGCAAAAAAAGTTAAGAGAATTTTTTTTTTTTTTTTGAAGTTTGAAATAAAAATCAGATGAAATGAAAATCACGTGGTTTGAAATAGTTTGATTGTCGTAATCATTGAGATGTGCCTAATTAAATCAAGATCCATTGTTGGGTTCCACCGATTTATTTGACAATTTTCATTTGACACTACCCACTTAAGAGCTTCCAAATAATTTTCTTGTAAGCAGTCAAAAAATTTTGATATTCAATAAGGAATTAGAAAAACATTCACAACCATCATATAAGTTTCATATAATTTAGCTATATTAATTAAAATAAATACCACAACTAGGATTAGTGTGAAATGAACTAAAGTTTCCCAATTGCAGGATATTAATGCAGCTTTCTTATTGTCTGGCTTGTTTTTACTAGCTCCGAAACCAAATTCAAAAGTCTATAAAAGAGCTTAAAGCCAGTAAAAAGTCATAATCTAAATTTAATAGTGCATAAAAAGTTGCGTTCAAATGAGACTATAATTTAAATTATATCAGAACCAGTTTGTTTCGTGAAAGCATGAACAACATTGAAATTATCATGCAAAATAAAAATTATAGGTTAAACTAAGAACAATTGCACTTAGCCAAAATTGAAAAAGATTAATACTAAATTGAAATAAATCAAAAGTCAATTGATTCAATTGTAGGCAACTCTCCAACAGCCTCTGTGACACTACTGTTGGGTCAACAACAATCCTGGGGTGGGTGAATTGGAATCTTTAAAATTTCTGGATTTTTTTTGTTAATTTAAAATCAGTTTTAGACAATAACAATAAACAGGAGATGAGATACTTATGAAATTAGATTGCTGACAATCGAGAATAATATGCACAATCATTCAGCAAAAATCATTCACACACATGAACAGAAAAGAGCAGAGAACAAGAGATTTATAGAGGTCCGGCTTAAACCTTGCCTACGTCCTCTCTTCCTCAATCCTCTCGAGGGGTTCCACTATGTAATCTTCTTCTTATACAGCTGCTAGTTTCTTCTAGTACCCAGCTTACTATTACATCCAAGGATTTACGCCAAATCTTTACAGCCGAGAAGCTTCAACCAAGCCCTCGATCTTACCAAGTGTTGTCAAGCTACACTCAAGCTTTCAGGGGTTACAATAACCTTTAGAAGATAATACAGTTACAAAATAATCAATGTCACTCTTAGAAGTGAGGATAATGCAAGTTACAGCTCAATAATTCATCTCGGATGATGACAGTTACGAAGTAGTGAGGAAGATTTAGGACTTTTAGATTATTAAACTTTAAAATGTTTGTCTCTTGCCTATAAATGAGTTTGAACTCATATATTTAGAGTCTATCACAAGAAATAGCTGTTAGAGCCATTAGGGATGCATTTAATGCGCGAACGGCTAAGATAGTTTTGAAAATTCTAACCGTTGGAGCGTATTCTTGAATTTTCGTTTTCTGCCGAGATTGTCAGCAATCTTCTACCGGTGCTGTCAATCGAGTTCCTGGCATTTTTCGATGTAGCATTGTCAGCAATCATCTTTCTAGTGTCTCCAATCTCGACTTACCACTATATTGGTTATTGTTCTTCAACGATGTTGTTTATAAACTTCACCCTGTGCTTCCAACCTGTATCTTTGTTTTATTTGAGATTTGATCTTCCATATGGTTGTTAGCAATATTCAACTTGTACTGTCAATCTGTTTCCCTGTCTATTTTGTCATTTGCCTTAAATCAAGATTGTTAGCAATCTTGGTTGGTGCCAGCAATCTAGTTCTCTACTGCAGTTGTTGTTACTTTTCATTGAGCATAACTTATCCTTTTTTACAATTAGTCTTCGATGGTGTAAACGTGTCTTGACTCTACTGAATTCTTTCACCGCTTTGAGAGTTCCTTAGTTATTTCATATCATCTTGTAGCTCTTTGGTTTATCAAACCATTTTAAGTTGGCAATCTAGTTCTCTGCTTGTATAGTAAAGTCTTCTTACTTTGTTTGGTTATCAGGTGTTAGCAATCGCCTGTATTGTCATCAATCTTGACAAACTTCTCACTTAGTCTTCTTTCAAAATGCTTTTGAGAAAGGACTGTTCAAGCTTGCACAATTCTTTTAGTGGAACCGAGACATGAGGATCGAAGGTCTTCAAAATGAGCTTGCCATATAGATCAACACAAATATCTATCATACAAGTGTCTTCAAACTGAATTTGTTCAATTTCTCATACCCTGCTCATATAACTATTGTGGTGTTGGCACTTTTACAAAGTGCTAGCAAAATCATCTGTGATAGTTCATGAATATTCCATAAATCTGATCCTTTTGAGCTAAACTGCATACTTAAATTAAATATGTTAGATCATTATAAGTAGATTTTATAATCATCAAAATCAATTACAAACAATTAAGAACACCCCTTGAATCAACAACTGCCAAGTCAAACCCCAAGATTTAGCATCTAGAGCAGTTATAATGCAGCTCATGCTATGGTTGACTTCTGTCATACATCAATTTATTGTTGCTTCAGCAATTCCTTCTTTTCTTTTACATGCATGCTCATCATATCATGCTTATAATGGCCTTACAGCAGTTGTAAGAAGTCAAAGCTAATGTCTCTGTCTTATTTTTACCAATTTGACCAATGTATTCTGATGGAAATTTAAGCACAAAACAAGGAAAGTAAAACCACTATAATTGATGATCAGTAGAGAAAAAGAAGAGAGAAATATAAAATTTGTGAAATAGAACCACTCAACATTTAATTTGATCCATATGATTTAGATTTATCTGTCACAAAATAAAATAATCCAAGTTTTTATTGATTATCTAACTTTGCATTCCAATCAAATAAAAGGAATAAAAATGATGCGTTTGAGTCTAGCGATAAGTTGGAATTTGTAACTGTGAAGCAGACGTCAAGATTCAAATTTCAATTATCGTAAAAGAACAAAGGACACACTAAATTGTAGAAAGAGAAAAAAAAAAAAGTTATTTTGCAAGAATTCAAAGCCAAAAAAGGGGTAAAAACCAAATTTTGGCTATGGAAGATGAATAATCTCCCATGCATCTTATAATGGAAAAAGATTTCTTCTTGTTTGGGCAATAAGCACAAGAACCAAGAGGTTTTTGGTAGCAAATAATGAAAATCCTTATCCCTTGTAATCTCAACTTTCTACTAATTAGGCAAAATAAGCCTTACTACCGACACATTTGGTGGTGACTCATTACCAAATGATGATTTTTGCCTGCTTTTTATTTGGGAATATGAATAAAGTACTCGAGAAGATAATGGAATATATTGAAAGAAGTTGTAGTAATGATTGTTATGAAGTCCATTAAAGACAAAGCATCAAGTTTAAGCTTCTTGCTAACATTCATTAGGAAGTTATGTAAAAGCACAAAGGTCTAGGAAGGTTAGGCAATTAACTATATGAGAGAATCTTCATCTTTTCAACTAACAAAGATTTGCATAGCCCAAAAAAATATAAACTCAAACACATAAATATTATTCTCTCTCTCTCTCTCGCTATATATATATATATATTGTGATGGGATGTCCTAACCTAGAGGTGAAAAAAAATCCTCCAAACATATGTGAAGCCCCTCAATCCACAATTGACTTGAGTCCAAAAAAATTTCATGAGAGGTTGGCCCCAAAGGGGAGCCAACCAAGGACAGCTCATTATACCCCTTTACGTCATGTTTGTTTTGCATGATGAAAGAAAGGCAATAAGAAATCCTGAAATATTGAATATTGGGATAACAAATTTCATTAAGGATAATTTATTAATTTGATCTCTAATCTCAAATTTTTAAATTATTTATCCCAGCTTCTGAGATTATTTAATCCTATCTACTAAATAAAAGGTTATGTCTGGATTTCTTATCTCCACTATCATTTTGTGTAACTAAATATTAAATAAGATAGGATATTGAGATTACTAGTTCAATCTCATCATCTTATTCTATGAAACAAATTAAACCTTAAAATTGAGAGATTTTACATTTTAGTATAGACCCGAAGCATGTCATATACGCATTCTCAACCATATGGAATTATGTGTTTTCAGGTCAATACATAACGAATAATTATTTTGTGAATATATTCCTGCCTTTATTCGAGATAGGGGGCATAGGTAAGCGCAGTAAAAAATTTTAGTCGTGAGAGCCAAGTACTATCACTCAGATTCAAATATTACAGTGAGGTGCCCATTAAATATACAGTGAAAAAAAAATTGAAATCCCTGGTAATACTTTATAAACGTGAGTGCTATCTACCTATTCATTTTTTCCTGCGCAGGGCTATCTCCCCCGTAAAATCATCACCTTCTGTATATATAATTATATATAATAAGATGTTTCTCATCCCTCATTAAATGACATTAAAGAAACATGACATATGAAGAAATGCTCTTATCAAAGTTGGATTCATTCCAGCAAGGATCATTAATTATTTTATAATCTAAAAAAATCTTAATAGAAGATTCATTGGGTTAGTTATTACTTATACGCAACCACTGAAGCATATAATAAATAAATAACTTCTATAATTTCATCACATGTCATGTGAGCTCTCGTAATAGCATAAATATTCCAGGAACGTATCATATGTCACTGTCAAGTAATCATTCTGAAAGCTAAGGGTTTGCAAGTTTACAGGTATTCTGTGGACAAGAAAAATAAAAATTGGGACAAAATACATTTTGCATCCACATACTTCACACCGAATTTTATTTTAAGATTTGAAGTTTTAATTATATCAATTAAATTTTTGTATTTTTAATTTGTTGTAATGTCATTTTTTCGTAAGCTTCGATTAGTAAAATTGATGGTTAGAGGCCACGTGTATCGTAGTGGCCCTTTTTTAAGAGTAAAAATGTATTTTCATACCATTTTGACACTCAAACGCCCTCAATATTCCTTTATTTGAGATGATTTAAGAGTATTTTACAACCCTAATTTTGATCTAGGATTTGCCAAGTAAAAATAAATAAATTTGCTTGCATGATTCTTTATGATTAATCAAACAACGAAAAGGTATTTTTAACCAATATTTATTTATTTTCTTAACCCAACTAAATAAAGAAAAAGGAAAAGAAAACCATAGGGCCAGGAAATAAAGTGAAACTTTTCTTTTCCTAGTTTCCCTTTTCCTTCACAAACCCAAAATCTAAGCATGACATCACAAATCCAAAATTTAAGCATAATATTGATGTCATCTATAATTTGCCGTTGAAAGCTAAGGTTAAATGGTACAATTAACGAAGGCAACTATTATGAGTATATGCAAACTATGTGATGCCCATTAGTGTGTGCATATCCATGTTCCTGTGATATTAGTCATTATGACTTATGTAATGACACCTTGTTGGTGTAACTGAGTTGGGTCGGACTCAACCGAATCGATTTTTTTAATTGGTTCTAGCTCTTTGAACCTGAAATAGAATCGATTATTTCTTGAAGCCAATCTAAACCAAATTGAATTGGTTCGGGTCAGCTCGAGCCATTTTCATGGTTCGGTTTTGTGATCAAGTTTTTTCGGTTCAAGTGCTAAAAATGCTAACTCGGGACCGAACCAAATTGATCGACCCCATAGAAATTGGGTTTATTCATTTCTCAAGCCTTTTAGTTTTTTTTTTTTTTACACCCCTGCTTCTTACTAATGAAGTTAGGATTCTCAAACCCTTTGTCCACACTAGAGTTTAATGTTAAGCTTTGTTGACCCATGCCAATTAACTACATCCCTGTGCTGAACTCACAAAGAGTTCAATTTTTTAAATCATTATGACGAAATTTCTAGGGGTTAGGTTATATATTATCCACATATAACTCGAATGACTCTATGCAGAACATTTTGTGCTAAAGAGTCTGTGGATAAAGCCCCACCAAAGTTTCTGTTGATGCCTTTGATCTAATAGTAATTTGGATCTACCACCAAATGCATGTTATAATCTAATACACTGCCTATTTAATTTGTATTTTTGCTATATATGTTGAGATGCATAGACATTTTTTTATTATCAAGAGTTAAGGAATACTAGCGCCAAATGCCTATGTAAGCACTTGCATGCCTAAAACCGCCACCTCTGAAGAGTTTTAAAACTTTAATTTTATGCTTTTTTAGATTTTGGATTTGTTAAGGAAAAATAAAATGAAAGGGGAATTTTTATATGGATATATATTCATTTTTATGGGTAGCCAAATAAAAAATAAATTTTTTTGACATAACCTATTTGCTTTTTTTTTTTTCTTCTTGTTCCTAACCCAATGAAGCAAAATAAAGAAATGTAAAACTTCTATCACTCCATCTTCTTTTCTCTCTTTATCTTTTCTTTTTCCTTTCGATTTATCTTTCCCTTTGCAAATCCAATATCCAAACATAGTATTTACATAAAGGAAAATGCTATTCTTTGAAAAAAATTTGTACAGAAAACCTACCAGAATGATGTGACAATATTATTATTATAATTACGAGCCATTATGATAGGTGTTTTGTTTTAAAGTGATTGGCTCTTATTCAAGCACATCATTCTGATGATGAATTCTGTATGAATTATTTTGTTTGTATAGCATTACTCTTAAACAAAACCTCTATGTTGTTGATTGGAATAAGAAAAATAAAAATGAAAAAAAATGGAAGACTTATCGTTAGCTGGGGTTATCTGCTTGAATTCTCAACTAATGTAACATAAAAATATTAATTACAAATCAAAGGTGATAGATCAATAAACTTGTAAGGTCTACCCCCAAGTCATGGTGAATATCTCTAATTGACTGCGAAGGGAAGCTAAGTTAAGGAATACTGGTATGGTGTCTGCTAAGAATTCTCCGATGCCAAAGTTAGGTTTTAGGAGGATAATCTTGCAGAGTTTCAGTTAGGTTTTGTATACATACCTTGGGGAGGAAAGCTTTGGTTGCCTTTTATACTAGCGTGGTTTTAGAGTGGTCTTAGGAGTGTTTGCAGGCAAGTAACGGAAATGGTAACCTTTTCACTTGGCGACGTATCATTGGGTGATCGGGATCTTGGCAGGGTAGTTGAGGACACGGTTGTCCCCCCCACCCCCCCATATGGCGCCTCCTTCTGGGTTTTTCAGGTTGATGACAGCCTAGTGGAGAAAGTGGTTGTCCCTCCATGAGTCATCCTTTGGAAGTCGTGCTACCAGCCCTAGTACAGTTACCAGGGGGTTACCTACAGTCGTGCTCCTCACAAGTGGGGCAATGGGATGCTTGGCATCTTTCTGCCTAGCATTACCCGCTCGGTATCGGTCCAATCAACATTGATCTGCTCAACATCAGCCTATTCAGCATCCCCCGCTCAATGCTGCCTGAATGCCAGGACATTTGTGTCTTCCCTGGTTTGGTTCCTTGGAGAGGCTCGGTTTGCCTTTCGTTGGGATATTGGTCAACTATCTTTCGATCGGTCCTCATTAGTTGCCCCCAATTCCTCTGAGTACTCTAGTTGTGGTCAGGAAAATTTCAATAGCAGATGACTCCTCATAAGGAGGGCGCATTTATGACACTGTAGGTGCAATAATGGCTATAGCTGGCCATGATTAAGCGTGTCACTTGACGCCCCCATGACGTGTACCCTTCTCATTGGTTCTCAATCCACGGCATGACTTATTGACTGTTAGCCGTTGGATCTGTGGTTAATAAGTTGATCTAGGCCATTAATTTTGGAAATAAGGCTTTTAGGCCTGGCAGTTTCAACTTTCGACTTTCACTTAGCATTTCCCACACTTAGGTAGTTCAATTTTGCTACTGAGGGGGTGTCCTCTGTTATTACGAAGAGGAGGGTCAGAAAGCTGTGGAAGGATTACTAGCTCCCTTCTAGGTTGTCATATAAGATCCTTGAGGAGGACAACTGGGTTTGCTCTGCTCGTCCTAGAGAAGTCTGTATTTATAAGGCTGCCCTAACTGGTGGGCTCAAAGTTCCCATTTCTGCCCCCATTAGGGAGATTCTGAGTGTTTTAGGGCTGGCCCCTAGTCAACTGCTTCCCAATCCTTGGAAGATCCTATTGGCTTATGTCATGTTGTGGCAAGCATCTAGTGATGGCAAGGACCACCTCACTGCTGATGAGTTTTTGCACTACTATAAATTGACTAAGCGGGAGAGGGGTTGGTGGTACTTCTCGGCCAAGAATAGTGGCACAACTCTGGTGACAGGGCTGCCTTCTTCTAATAAGAGGTGGAAGGACAGATTCTTCTTCATCTATGGCGATGGCTAGAAACATTAACCCTAGGAGGTTATAGATGATGATTTTGCACGAGTTCCTCGTTTATGGAAAGTTCCAACTCAGAGGGGTATGTCCCTTAGTTTCTCTAGTTTTTTATTTCCCTTAGCCATAGTTTCCAAATTTTTAGGATTCTGATTTAGGTTCCTTGTGTCTGCCTAGATCGTGTAACTCCCACTCTAGACAAGGCCCAGCGAGCCAGGGTGAAAAGGGTTGTGAATTATGGCATTACTGGTGCTAATATTCTGATAAACTTAAAAATTTTGGGTATGTACTTGTTGGACACTAAGCCTACAAGTGAAACTCTGAGGCCATAATATGAGAGGAGTGAGTACAGTTTGCTCTCTTCCTTGCCTTTGTTGGTTACTTATTGATGTGTCTGTCTTTGTTGCTTCTATGCAGATCAAGGCAAGGACAATTCTGACGAGGAGGGAGATATAGCCCTTAATAAGAATATTATTTCAAAGGTAAGGCTCTCTTCAAAGCCCCTTGTGGCGACCAAGCTTTACAAACTTTCTACTAGCTACAAGGCCCCGAGGGGGGGTGGGGGGTGGGAGCAAGGACAAGGGGACCGACCTTGAAGACCTCCCACCACCAAAGGCTGCCACTCCTCTGTAAGCACCCCATTTTTGACCGCTCGGCAGTCTACACTCCGTTCAGACTTGCGTTCAAGTCATTGTGGGCATATTCCTATCGAAACCAATTCTCTAGGTCCAAATCTCGTCTGTCCATCGCCTCGCTGGCTCACCAGGCCCAAATAGAGGCAAAATATCCAAAATGCCCTTAGGGGCATTGTCCTATCTTATTTCAATTCCAATCCCACTCTCGAGACAATTTATTCCTCGAGACGGTTCCAACCCAGGTACGTCTTTTCGAAGACGATAAGACGCCTTTCCAATCCCTCTCTCGAGACAGTTTATTCCTTGAGACAGTTCTAATCCAGGCACGTCTTTTCAAAGAAGGTAAGACCCCTTTCTAATCCCTCTCTCGAGATAGTTTATTCCTCGAGACGGTCCGAGTAGCGAAAATACTCACAAAACCGTTAGAGTAGCGGAAATACTCACAAATAGGTCGATATAGGGAATTGGCAACAAACCCCTGTGTCACGACGACCGCCGTTAGAGTGGCAGAAACACTCAAAACCCAGGTCAACACCAGTGTCTGTTAGCCCACTTCGGTGAAAAATGACAAAATTGCCCTTTGGACCTTTTCCGAGACTTTCCGGTTAAGTTGACCATTTTGCCCCTAGGCATCCGAATGCCCTGGGAACCACACCGGCTTTGGGTATCAAACCGGTAACCCTCTGAGATTGCTTTTTATAGTACTCTCAACCTTCCTTTATCTTTCCGGATCATTCCGAGTCAGTTCCAGCCAACCCGGTACAAAATGATTTTTTTGCCCCTAGTTGGCCGGTCTCCTTTTTTGACCACACCGGCTCTGGGTATCAAGCCGGTAACCTCCTGAGACTACTTTTTATAGTGTTCTCAACCTCCTTTTACCTTTCCGGATCATTCCAAGTCAGTTCCGGCCAACCCGGTGCGAAATGACCGTTTTATCCCTGGTGGGCCGGTCTCCTTTTTCGACCACGCCAGCTCTGGAAATCAAACCGGCAACCTCTGGGAACATTCTAAACAATGTTTCCAAATCCCAAGTCTTCTTCCGAGACAGTCTGAGTCTGTCCCGATAGTTTCCCGGTCCGATTGACCGTTTTGCCCCTAAAGGCCCGGTTAACCTTTCCGACATATCTTATCCTCACTTTTCAAGTCAAATACCTCCAGGACACTATTTTAAGTGTTCCTACTCCTTTCCGACCTTCCGGGTCATTCCCGGCTCCTTCAAATCATTCCCGGACTTTTGGGAGCCACTCCTAGTGAAGTCAGGCTAAAAATTGCATGGTAGTCACTAGTACAGGTGCTCAAATCTAGTCAAAGATACGTTGCTTACCAACCTTAAACATTTCCTAAATGGCTGGCACCACTACTAGTGGCGCCAAGCCAAAAAAATGGCCTGGCGCCACTCCTAGTGGCGCTAGTATAAACTTTGGCATGGCGCTACTGCAACAAGCGCCAGTATTGCCCAACCTCTATAAATACAGAGCCTCATTCAACGTGAAAAGGATCCGCAAATTCAACCTAAAAATCATATATTTCGATATACAGAACTCGAGCACCTCCAAAACCCTAGCTTCCTTAGGTTCTTCCAAACCCTAGTCACCATACACAAACCCTAACCTCCTATACACTCATACACACCCCCATACACACCCCCATACACTCATACACAAACCTTCAACCCTCCTTCGGAGACTTGAAGAATTGTAATCTGAAGTTTGAAGCTTGAAGACAACTCTTGAAGATTGAAGACGAAGATAAAGACGAAGACCAAAGACCGAAGAAAGCAAGGCGCGCAAAATAACAAGACATACGGTAGGCTCCCTATTTAAATTTCCGCACTTCCCCCCCTCTCTCTTCTCTCTCCTAACCCACTTGGGTTTTCTCTATTTTAATCCCCCATCTCTTTCCCCCCCTTTCTTTGCATGCTTGAAACAAGGGGATTCCCAGTCCATGTGTAGGATTGGACTATTGGAGAGTCACCGTGTCGGGGGCTTTCTTTTAGTCTAACCCGAGACCACGTGGGTTCGGCCCCTTTGATTATGTGGTGAAACCTTAACCTTGTATGTTCACGACCTCAAAATTGCATTGTGCATATCATAATCTTGCATTGTGCAAAACATGTTTTTAAAATCACAATCCTAGGGTGATTCTAGCTTTTCCATGGCTAGGATTGCTTTAGGAAAGTGTTACATTTAAAGTGACTAATACGGCCCATATTTTCAAATCTGGTTGTTTTCAAAACCGCTTTTCTAAAGTGGTTCTAGCCCTCTTATGGTTAGAATTGCTTTAGGAAAGTGAGATGTTTTTACACCTTCTAAAAACTCTCTTTTCAAAAAGTCTTTCTTCCTAAAAATCTCTTTTTCAACATACTTTCCTAAAAACTCTCCTCTCCAAAATTGTTTTCAAAAACTCCCTTCCAAAATCTATTTTTCAAAACTCCCTTTTTCAACTCCTTTCCAAAATCCTCTCCTCCAAAATCCACTTTCTAAAAACGTTCCCCAAAAATCTTTCCAAAAACTCTCTTCAACAATCTTCTACCAAAAACCTTCCTAGAAAAACTCTCTCTAAAAATCTTTCCAAAAACTCTCTTTCCAAAATCTTCCTTTTAGAAATTCCTCTCTAGGATTTTCCTTCTAAGATCTTCGTTTCCAAAAACATGCTTTCCAAAAACTCCTTCTCTTTAAAATCTTTTTCCAAAAACTCTATCTTCAAATTCACTTTCCAAAAACTCCTCCTTAGGATTCCCTTCTAAAAAACTTTCATTTTCAAAAACGCACTTTCCAAAAATCTTCTCTCTTTAGAGCCCAAGTCAAGCCCTAGAACCCACAATTAGGAAACCCTAATTTTCTTTCTAAAAACGTGGTTTTTCAAACTTTGCCCCAAACCTAGGTTTCCAAAACCTCTTGTGTTCACATCCAAACTATACATGTTTCCAAAACCTATTTTCTATGATGAAACTATAATTTTCCAAATCTAGGGTTTCTAGAATCTCCCTTTCCAAATCCTTACCAAATTCTATCTTCCCTTTAGGAAACCAAATTAAATATTCTCATTTAGAAAACTAGATCCTATCCTCCGTTTTTTGGAAACAAAATCAAACCTTCTCTTTTCAAAACAAAATCCAATCATTTCTTAATCCAACTCTTTCTTAATTCGACTCCTTCCTAATCTTTCACTTTCCTAAATCCTAAGTTTCCAAAACTTGAACATAAAAATCTTTCCTAAATTTTAAAACTCAACTCTCAAATCTTTCCTAATTCAACCCTTTCCTAATTCTACCCTCTTTTCAAATCTTAACTTTTCAAACCTAAGTTTTCAAACTCTTCCTAAACTCAAACCTTTCCTAATCTCAAGATTTTCTAAAATTCTAAAACTTTATGAATCTTAAACTCTCTAAATTTCAAATCTTTCTTAATTCAAAACTTTCTTAAGTCGAAACTTTCTTAATTCAAACCCTTTCTAAATCTTTCCTAATTTAAAATCTTTCTAAAATTCAAAACTTTCCAAATTCAAAACTTTCTTAACTTGAAACCTTCCAAATTCTAGACCTTTCTTAAACTAAACTTTTCCTAATTCAAAACATTTCTAAATTCAACATTTTCCTATTTCAAAACATTTCTTAAAACGAAACTTTCCAATTTCAAAACATTCCAAATTCAAAACTTTCCTAAGTTAAACTTTCCTAATTTCAAAACTTTCTTAATTTCAAAACTTTCTTAATTTGAAACTTTCCTAAACCAGACCTTTCCTAATTCAAACATTTCCTAAATCCAACCTTTCCTAAATCTCCTAAACCTTCCAAGTCGAGTCAAATCTTTCCTAAGTCTAGGTTTCCTAAACCTCCATCTTTCCAAAATAAGTCTAAATCTCTCTTGCAAGTTCTATCTTTTCAAATCAAAATTTAATCTTTTCTTTTTCAAAATTTCAAATTCCGTTCTCCTCTTCTAATTTCAAATCAAATTCAATTTTCAATTCAATCTCTTTCTTCCAATCAAACATTCTATTTTCAATCGGACTTTTATCCGAACTACGACTGACCTGATTCCCCCACAGGGATACGTAGGCAACCTTCATAGGTGCGGTCACAACACTTTTCAAACTTTCAATTCCACCCTCATGGGTGCGGTCTCCACATTTTTCAAATCTCAAATTCCAATCTATTTTCAAAATTCCAATTTCAAAATTTCTATTTTCAAATTTCTACTTTCAATTTTCAAACTTTCCAATTTCAATTCCATCTCTTCAAATCTATTTTCAAATCAAATCAATCTCTTTCCAAATCTATTTTTCAATCCTCTTACACTTGCATATCATGCATCATGTTAGTTTCTTTTTAAACATTCTTTTTCAAAGTGAATAGGGTTGAACATTAGTTAGTTGAAGACTCTCATAGGTGAATCTAGGGTAGATTGACATGTAGGTACCGAAAGGGCGGGGTAGGGTGATGGCTTAGTGCGTCTTCCTTACACGTAACCAACCTCCGAACTTAGAATTACTGATTTCAAAGACCAAAAAGGAGTTATTTTTCAAAAAAGGGCTAAATGTTTTCGAAAGGTTGCCAAACAACCTGTTTTCCTAAAAACCCTCTCTTGAGGAGATATTTTCAAAATCGTTTTCCAAAAACCATAAGTGTAGTCTTCGGATTATTCTTAGTTTTTAGGTGACCTAACTCACCTTAATCAAGTTAGGTGGCGACTCTGAATCTTTTTCAAAAACCCTTATTTCAAATCGATTTTCAATTCAAACCTAGTCGCACTCATTCTTCTAGGAAGGTGAGTTCTAACGAGAGAGTACAGCATTTTTTCCGCTTGTGTGAGTATTCCTCGAGTGCAAAAAATCTGGGCGCGACATCCTCCACTTGCGCCTCTGGCCACCCAAGAGGCATTAACAGTCCTCCCTGCTATGCCTGCTGCCACGCTCCCCCCACCGACGCCTCTTGCTAACACTCCAACAAAGTCTGTCCCTTCCCCTCAAGATCTTACTATCACTGCTTCTATAATTTTTGACAACTAGACCTAGCTTAGAGGAGATTACAGAGCATAATACACCCAGGGGATGGGGAACAACTAGCGAGCAATTCCACCTACAAGCTCACTAGGGACCTTGGTCAAGATCTTCTTAAGGTGGATCTTGTAAAATTTTGCAGGTGTAACTGCTCTGTTCATTCCTTCTTGCTTCTGACTCTGCTCTCTTTTTTGTTTAATTAGGCTGCTACCAGGCTCTCCATACTGAGCTTCAGGGTGACGAGCAACAAGAAGGCCTTCCTTGAGCAGAGACGCATAGCCGACCAAGCCCTGGCTGAGGTAATTTCTTTGAAGAAGAAACTGAAAGAGGTTACTTCAGAGAAGAACAACTTAAAGAAGGGGGGGGGGGGTGCTGACCCTGGAAAAAGAGAAGGCCAAGTTGATGGGGGACTTGGCCAACGAGAGGGTTGTCAAGGAGGTTGCCCGTGAGAAGCTTGTTGCCGAGAAGGCTACCCAGAAGGTTACTTAGGCGAAGATAGCTCCTTTCCCTACTCAGGTGGAGTTAGCCATCAAAAAGCCTTTGAGGAGTACCACCAAGTGGAAACTTACCAATTGGCACTTGGTGGAGCCCACATGCAAGGCTTCACTGAGGCCAAGGAGATAGTGCCCAAGTTCACTCTAGCCTGGATCTCTCTTCCTGAGGATGACACTATCTCTATGGCAGTTAAGAAGAGCAAGGCAGCAGAGAAGGATAGGGTAACCGAGGAAGATGATGCCCAATCAAAACCCCCCTCCCCCCCCCCCCCCAAGCAAATAAGTAGTTTTTTTATATATCTTTTACTTCCTATCTTTTTGGTTTTGCCTTTGCACTGATTTTGATGTAACACTACTCTGGTCCTTTTTATAATCCATCTATTGTTATCAATGAATAGATTTTTGCCTTTTCTTTTTTATCTTGTCAATGGGTGAACGTTTTGGTCTTACTTTTGCATAAATGTTTATGCCGGACCACTACTCTGTTTGCTTTTGGGCATCCTTTTTGGCAAAGATTGCCTCCAGACCAAATGCTCAGTCAGGGGTGTTCACCGTATTCTTCTTTGTTTGTCAGGCTTTCTAAATCAGCGTAGTGTTCTATTTAGCCATCTGCCTGCTCAGTCCTGGGAGTCGGGCAGGACTTTTGTGGTGGTCGTTTAAGCGTTGGGCCCTTAGCCTTTGCCTGTTCAGTCTTGTGATTGAACATGACTTTTGTAATGGGCATTTAACTTTTGGCACTTAGCCTTTGTATGTTCAGTCTGGTGACTGCACAAGATTTTTGGAATGGGCGTTAAGCCTTGGGCACTTGGCCTATGCCTGCTCGATATAGAGGAAGAATAAGACTTTTGTAGTGGGCGTTAAGCCTTAGGTGCTTGGCCTCTGCCTGCTCGGTTTGGAGGCTGACTAGGACTTTTGTAGTGAGCTTTAAGCCTTGGGCACTTAGCATCTGCCTACTCGGTCTGGAGGCCGAGCAGGACATCTACAATGGGCTTTAAGCTTTGGGCGCTTGGCCTCTGCCTGCTCGGTCTAGACGCTAAATAGGACTTTTATAGTGGCATTAAGCCTTGGGCGCTTGGCCTCTGTCTGCTCGATCTGGAGGCTGAACAGGACTTTTGAAGTGGTATCCTTTGCAAGGAAAAGATTAAGGCATTCATGGAAATGAATTGAAAGATTTGTAAACAAAGTTTTTGTAGGATACCAATTTTTCATTAATCTCTTCATCTACTATTACATCTGGGGGAGAGAGGAGTTGTTCACACATAGTATTTTCTCAGGTGCTCAGCATGCCAAGGATGAGGCAATTCTTTGCCATTTAACCCCTTAGTCTGTATGTGCCCTTCCTTGTACAACCAATCACCTTGTAAGTCCTTCCTAATTTTGGCCAGGCTTCCCAGCCTGGGCAATTTGGGTGGATTGGTTAACCTTCTTTAGAACCAACTCTCCTAGCTTAAAGTCCCTCAAGCGCACTCGGCCGTTGTGGTATGAAGCCATTCTAATTGCTAACTGTAGTCTCTTCTCCTCCAGTAAATCTAGGTCAATTGCCAAGGCCTCGTCATTTGTCTCTGGATCATAGTCTTGAACCCTTGGGATTGGGAGGCCGATCTCAACAGGTATAATCGCTTCTATTCCAAAAGTAAGAGAGAAAAGGGATTTTTTTAGTGGAGACTCTTTCAGTGGTTCTGTAGACCCATAAGATACTGAAAAGTTCTTCTACCCATAGTCCCTTGGCCCTTTCCAACTTGGTCTTAATGATCTTAAGGTAGGACATGTTGGTCACCTCTACCTGTCCATTTGCTTGGGGGTCTCTAGTGAGGAGAAATGGTGGTTGATTTGCAAATTTAAACACAATCTGCTAAATTGCTTTCCTTCAAATTGTTTCCCATTATCTATGATGACCACTTTTGGGATCCCAAAATGGCACACAATGTTTTTTCGAAAGTAGGAGGCCATTTTTTGCTTTGTAATGGTGGTGAGGGCTTCTGCTTCGACCCACTAGGTAAAATAATCGATGGTCACTACCGTAAACTTGTTATGCCTTTTACTTAGGGGTAATAGGCCCACAATGTCGATTCCCCACTAGACAAAAGGCCATAGGCTCTGGATGGGGGTCAATTCTTGGGCGGGCTGTTTGGGGATGTTAGAAAATCGCTAGCACTTGTCACATTTTTTTAGGAACTCCTTGGAATCCTTGTTCATGGTTGGCCAGTAGTATGCTGCTCTGAGGATTTTGTTGGCTAGGGAACATCTTCCAGAGTGGTTTCCATAGATTCTTTCATAGATCTCCTTCATTATGTAAATGGTTTCTTCTTTTTTGGCACACTTGAGGAGGGGGAGGGTGTGCCCCCTTTCGTATAGAACGCCATCAAGTCTTACATAGCGGCTAGCTCTAAACTTGACTTTTCTTGCCTACTACTTGTCTTCTAGGAGGGTGTTCAGCTCCTGGTAATCTCTGAACGGTTTGGCCCATGAGGCTTCTATTTCCACAGCTTTAACTTCTGGGGTTTGGATGCTCGGTGAATTACAGATCTCCATGGGCACTTCGAGGTCGAGCTGCTCTAATGACGTGATTCTTGCCAATCAGTCGGCCTCTTCGTTCTCCAATATGGGGATTCTCTACAGCAATATCCTAAAGACTTTCCTGGCTAAGCTTTTAGCCATCTGGAAATATTCCTTCATCTTTTTTTCCCTTGCTTCATATTCTCCCTGGATCTGCTCGATCACGAGCTGCGAGTCCCCCCTGACTCTTACCTGCTCTGCCTCCATTCTCTAAACGATTCGAAGTTTAACTATAAAGGTCTCATATTCTGCTTTGTTGTTGGTTGCTAGGAACTTGAACCTGATAGCATACTCCACTTTATGGCCATCTGGGGTGATAAGAACAACGTTTGCCCCACTTGACTGTCTGGTGGATGAGCCATCAACATTCAATATCCAGTTATTCTCTATATCATTTACTTCGGTCGGGGTGTCAGGGAGGGTTGTAAATTCTGTAATAAAATCTACCGACGCTTGTCCCTTAGTAGCCACCCATGGTCTGTACTGAATATTGAACTAACTGAGCTCCACTAACCACTTCATGAAGCCCCTTAAAGTTTCAGGCTTGTGCAATACTTTTTTTAGGGGTTGGTTAGTCAAGACCACGATTGAGTGCACTAAGAAATAGGGTATGAGCCTCCGTGCTGATGTTACCAAAGCAAAGGCCAGCAACTCCATCTTTGGGTACCTCTCCTCTGCTCCTCTGAGGGCCCTGCTGGTGTAGTAGATCTGTTTCTGGACCCTTTGGTCTTCTCAGACGAGGGCTGAGCTTACTGCTGCTACCAAAACAGCCAAGTAGAGATAAAGTTCCTCCCCAGTGACTGTTCAGCTAAGTAGAGGAGCTGAGCCCAAATACTGCTTTAACTGCTAGAAGGCTTTCTCACATTCGCCAGTCCATTGGAATGCTTTTTTTAGTGTCTTAAAGAAAGGGAGGCATTTTGTTAGTGGACCTGGAAATGAATCTGTTCAGGGCTGCTACTCTGCCTGCCAACCTTTGAATATCTTTGATTGTCTTTAATGCTTGCATTCCTAGTATCGCACTAAATTTTTTTAAGTTGGCCTCTATCCCCCTGTGTAAGACCATAAATCCTAGGAACTTTCCCAACGCTATCCCGAATGCACACTTGGCAGGATTTAGCTTCATGTTATAGGCCTTAAGGGTTTGAAAAGTTTCCTTTAGATCCTTTAGGTGGTCAGTTGTCTGCTTACTCTTGACCAACATGTCATTGATGTAGACCTTCTGATTTGGGATTTGAACATCTTGTTCACCAACCGTTAGTAAGTTACCTCGGCATTCTTCAGACCGAACGGCATCACTTTATAATAATATAACCCCTTGTCTATGATGAAGGATGTGTGTTCTTGGTCTCTTTCAACCATCTTGGTTGTACGCCGAGAACGCATCCATGAACGTGAGCATCTCATATCCCACAGTAGAATCTACTATAAGTTCAATGCTAGGTAGAGGGAAGCTATATTTGGGGCACTCCTTGTTGAGGTCTGTAAATTCAACACACATCCTCCATTTCCTGTTTACCTTCTTTACCATCACCACATTGGAGAGTCAGGTTGATTATTGGGCTTCTTTGATGAACTTAGTCTAAATGAGCTTGCCTACCTTGTCGGCTATGGCTTCGTTACACTCTAGGGCAAAGCTCCTTCTCTTCTGTTTGGCTGGCCTGATTCGGATGAAATGTTGAGGTTATGAGTAGCAATCCTGGGGTCGGTGCCTGGCATATCCTCATACGTCCAGGCAAAGATGTCAGTGTTACACTTGAGAAAGCTTCTCAGTTCGTCCTTAAGCGGCTCTGGCGCTGCAGACCCGATCATGACCACTCTGGCCTATTCTGGGCTGCCAGCCAGGTCTTGGCTACTTATGTTCACTTCCTCTAGGTCTTTCACTGGTTCTCCCCTTTTCACCCATTCTTTGTCTCGTACTTCTAGCTCATTTATCATTGTAGTTTCTTAGACAGTGTCCCCCTTAAGGGAGGCTATGTATCACTCCCTCGCCGTTATTTGGTCACCTTTCACTGTCCCCACTCTATGGTCGGTTGGAAACTTCAACCTTAGATGGTAGGTGGAGGTTACTACCTTGAACTGGTTTAGGGCTATTCGCCCTATGATCACGTTATAGGCTAAAGAATAGTCCACCACCAGAAAGTTGATCACCTTGATTAGCCCTACGATGACCCACATCTCTCTAATCTGGCACTGGTGTTGTAGGGTTCTATCTAGGCTTCTTCGTTCTGTAGCACGTAGCCTATCATGCCCTTAGCCCACCACTAATCTCCCCAGGCGACCCTACCTTATTAGGTTTTTAATCTACTACTTGAAATCGATGTTGTCATCAGTGTTGTGGTCGTGATCCCTGGGGAACAGGCAATGCTTCCTTTTGTTTCTCTTCTCTGGAGGGCTCCTTAATCTCTCGAGCCATTTCAAGTCTGGATCGTTCCTGATCTTGTTCAAGAAGTGCTCCAATGGTGCCGTTTGAGGGTTGAAGTTGCGATCGAAGCCAACAAATTAGCTTCTTATCCCCTCTATTCGGGTTGTTGGTATATCAATTCTTGCGGTCTTCTTTTCTTTGTCTTCCTTATTGTCGTCAACTGGCCTCTTCTTCTTCTCGGGGTGAGAGTTGGTGTCCCCATCTTGGTCACATCTCGCGTTCATGTGTTTTTAGGCTCTGAGCATAAGGTCAGCCATGCTCTTTGGGGGTTCCTTGGCCAACGAGAATAAGAACTTGTGGATTCTCAAATCGCTCATGAAAGCGGTAACTGCAACCTTGTCATCAATATCATCGACTCCTAGGGTTTCCAAGTTGAACCTAGTGACAAACTCCCTAAGTGTCTCCTCATTCTTTTGCTTTACGTTGAGTAGGCAAGTAGCTGGTTTTCTTTGCCTCTGGCCTCCAATATAGCGTCCTATGAACAGCTTACTAAGTTAGACGAAGGAACTAATAGTAGAGGGTTGGATTCGGTTGAACCACACTCTAGGGGCTCCTTTGAGAGTGATTAGGAAGCCTCTACACATGATCTCGTCTGGAACAGCCTGTAGCTGCATCAAAGTCTTAAAGGTCTGTAGATGGTCTAAAGGGTCTTTGGTCCCATAAAACATTTCCAGGGTTGGCATCTTAAACTTTGGTGGTAGGGGCACTCCCATCACATTTTGGGTGAAAAGGGAGTCGGTTCTGTTTACCAACTTCTCTATGATGATGGGAGTCTTCGTCTTGATGACCTCTATGACCCCTATCGATTGGGCTTGGAAGGCTCTAATACATTCGTCTCAGGTGGAGAGATTCTCCATTCTGTCCCCCACAACTTATGTATGTTGGGGGGTAATGCCATATGTGTGAACCTAGAGCGTGGATGTGAGCTTCCTCTAGTTAGGCCCCTTCGTTTGGAGGTAATACTCTATTTGGTGGTAATGCACTGTTTGGTGGCAATCCGCCGCCGCTTGGGGTGACAAGATCTTTGTTCACGGGGCTGACATTGTCATTCCTCCCTCCATATCTTGGTTGGGCCCTAAGTTGTTAGCCTCCTTCCAGTGTAGTGGGGAGTCACTGAAGTAACTCTCGATGCTGGATTATCAGCATCTGCATGTTGGCCATTACATCGGCCATTTGGGTCTCAAGGGCCGTAACTCGGTTCGCACTTTGGTCCTCCATTAATGGTGGTAGATGCGTAGCACTAGATCTAGTCAAGACTATGGAAATGATGGAAAGTCGATTTCCACAGACAGCGCCAACTAATAGATTAATAAACTTGTAAGGTCTGCCCCTAGGTCACGATGAACGTCTCCAGTTGACTGTGAAGGGAAGCTAGGTTAAAGAACATCGGTGTGGTGCTTGTTAAAGACTCTCCGATGCCAAAGTTAGGTTTTGGGAGGATAATCTTACAGAGTTTCAGCTAGGGTTTCGTATATATAGCTTGGGGAGAAAGGCTTCGGTTGCCTTTTATACTAGCGTAGTTTTGGCGTGGTCCCAGGAGTATCTGTAGGCAAGTAATGGAAATGGTAACCTTTCCACGTGGTGACGTATCATTGCGTGATCAAGATCTTGACAGGGTAGTGGAAGATGTGGTTGTCCCCTCTGTTGACTCAAGGTTGATTCCCATGTTGATTTTGATGATAACTAAACCTTGTGTTATTTTACTAATACATTTACTTAATGTACAGATTAATAAAGTTTATTATTTAGACTTAAAATTCAACCATAAGTCTAATATATGTCAAAGTGAATGCACAATAAGCTCAGGATCAAGCAATGGACTCCAAGAGTTATGCAACGTACCAAACAGAGTATTGACGCCTATTTCTACTTCAAACAAATGATTTGCATTCGAAAAGATTGAAGGTGTTCAAATAAAGCTTTCATCAAGTATGCATAGACTCAATGAAGTTGACTTGCACTCAAAAAGATTGAAGACTTCATCAGAATGTGCATAGATCAGTTGAAGATGATTTGATTGAAAAAGCTTAAAAAGAAGACTTTTATCTAGTGTGCAAAGATCAAATTCAAGATAACCTGATGAAGGATGCTTGAGAAGAAAATTCATCTTAACTGTCTGATCTCTACAAAGAATCCAACCAAAGAATTCTTCTTAATTGTAAATAATCAATGAAGACAATATGTTTAAAAAGATTTCATCAAGCTTACAAAAATCTCAGTGAGATGATTCTAAAGAAGAAAGAAGATTTGCTAGCAAAGAGAAGAAATCGGCAATGAAGCATTCTAAAGCTCTGCGCAATAGAGAAAGCTTGGCATTGAAAGAGAAAGCTCTACAATGAGAGAAGAAGATATGCAACAAAGAAAAAGAGATCAACTTGATTGAATGAAGCCCTGATAGTTTAAAATTCAAGAAAAGATGAATATCAAATTATTGATTCAATCCAAATTGAATAGAAGATAACTTTGTTAAGTTAAAGACTTTGATTGATCATCATACCCCAAAGAGAAGACTCTTTGAAGATCTAATAATATTGCTGAAGATGAACTTGATCATTGGAAGACAGAATAAAGATTTCTAGGTAATGAGCCGACTCATGGAAGTGAAGAGTTGTCTCATGAAGACAAAAGCAAAAACTTGAAGGCCAAATAATCAATGAGCCAACTCATGAATATAAAGAATCGACTCATGAAGACAGGAGAAAGATTTCTGTACAAAGAGTCGACTCATGAAAATGAAGAGTCGACCCATGAAGACAGAAGCAAAATAACTCGAAGACAGAATGATCAACGAGTCGACTCATGGAAATGAAGAGCTGACCCTTGGAGACAGTGGACAACATCTGTAAAATGCAGACCAGATGAGTCGACCCATTAAGCCTAGAGTCAACCCCCTGGGAAATAACGGTTAGTTTTTTTAACATTATAACAGACCGGACGTGCATTAAATGAGTCTCAACAACCTCCAATGGATAAAATCAATACATGAGTTTATATACAAGCTTCCAACTGCATTTATACAAGAAGAGACACAAGAAATAAACATCCACTGACTAATCAAACTGAAAATCCTGAACATTCTTGTTGTCTTTACTGTGTGAGCTTTTATTGTACAATCTACTCTTGTTAGAGAGTTTGTAAAATCATTTGTATATCTTTATACACCTGTAAGTGAGAGTTTGAGAGTTCTCTTGTGGAATAAAAAATCTTGTAAGTTTGAGTCGATCTTAGACAAGACCATTTGGTGGCTGAAGAACTTGGGAAGAAGTTCTTGTGTATATAGTGAGCTGAACACTTGGTCAATCAGTATTCATTTATAATTAGAGATTACATAGTGGAGGAAGACTTAAAGGGGATCTTGGGGTGAAGACGTAGATCACGGATTGTGGTTAAACCTCGGTAATTCTTTATGTTCTTTCTATTGCTCTATTTTATATTCTTCATTTGATTACGTTGCTTTATATATTGATTGATCACTGTTACTTTGATTAGATTAATTTTAATTAATCTTAATTGTCATTTATCTTCAAAAAACCTAATTCACCTCCCTCTTGGGTTGCCTTTTGGGCCAATAATTGGTATCAGAGCTTGTATTCTTGTTTTAAGGCTTCACATCCTAAGAATAGATCTATGGCAACCAATTTTAGAAACTCTCTCGGTGAGGGTCAATCCAATAAATAGACCACCTATGCTCAATGGCACTAATTACAATTATTGAAAAAATAGAATGAGAATTTATATTCAATCGGTAGACTATCAATTATGGAGACTCATAGTAAATGGTCTCAAAACACCTACAACTACAGTAGATAGAACTGATATCCCTAACCAGAATCTGAATGGGATGAAGATGATTTGAAAATGCTACAATCTAATACCAAAGCCATGAATATTTTATATTGTGCACTTG